>JAHXMU010025795.1:241230-256684 GCA_019455685.1 Philornis downsi | reverse complement strand
CGCACAAACATTTAAATATATATTTATATATATATATATATATATAATGAATATCATCACTAAAAGTAATCACATTAGAGAAGTGAGTATATGCAGTGAGTCTCAAAAGTATTTTGCCTATAAAGAATTTGATACTTTTAAAAAAAAGGACCCGAATTAAACGTTTGTTTAACAAAAGGCAATTCAAATTTTATTTGGAATATGCTAATAGGAACTTAAACATTAATTTCTTTAAAAAACAAATTAAAATACTTCGATAATATTAGAGATATTTAAGTTTTTATAGGTCACATAAGTATTTTGCTTTTTAATTTTAGTAGAGAATTTTATTAATACAACAAAGATACATAATTAAATTAATATTTGGTAGGATAACCATTGTTAGCTAAAACAGATTCTAAGCCTTTTGGCATTGATTTCACTAGGGTTTTGCACTTTTCGATCGGTATTTTGTCCCATTCTTCTTGCAAAGCTTGTTTTAGTGTGGCCTTTGAGGAAATATGGTGTTCCCTTATTTTTTCCTCCAGGTGAGCCCAAAGATTTTCTATCGGGTTTAAGTCCGGACTCTGGGGAGGTGTTGGTAAATGTTTGGTATTGTATAAAATCCACAGTTTAACGTCCGCAGCCGTATGTTTTGGATCGTTATCATGTTGGAAATAAAATCCATTTCTTGGAAGGCCCATTTTATCGGAACTAGCACGGAGGTTTTCTTTCAGGATGGACAAATAAACATGCCTGTCCATAATGCCATCGAGAAATACCAGGTTGCCAACTCCTCGGGCGGACATACAGCTCCATACCATTACCGAACCTCCTCCATGTTTGACAATTGGTTTCATATTTTTGATATTGAGGGCTTCATTTGGCTTACGCCACACCATGCGTCGTCCATCAGAACTGAAAATGTTGTATTTGCTTTCATCGCTAAATATCACCGTTTGCCAAAACTCAAAACTTTTGGTTTTGTGTAGCTGAGCGAACGAAATCCTCTTTACACGATTTACTTCTGAAATTAGCGGTTTTTTTCTTGCCACGCGACCATTAATATTGTTGGATCTCAGTACTCTACGGATCGTCTCGTTGCTTACACTTGTTCCTAGAGTACGACTGAGACTGTCGTTGATTTTTGGTGCTGATAAATGTGGGTTATCATGGTTTTCTTTCAGTATTCTTCTTTCATTTCTCCCTGAAAGCAATTTCGGACGTCCACAACGGGCTTTATTTTCGATATTGCCACGTTCTTTTGCGCGTTTTATCACATTTTCTATTGTTTGACGGCAACGTTCAAACATTTCACTAATGTCTTTTATCGTTTTTCCCTGGTCATAAAGGTGCAAAATGATTTTTCTTTGTGCAAAATTCAATTCTTTACCTTTCGGCATTTTTTTTATAAAAAAACTCAATCAGTGCACACCAAAAGACTATTTATGACTAATTTCAATAGAAGTAATCAGGACAAGTATAACCCAATTAAAAAAGGATAGAAAACCAAAAGAAAGAACACGCAAATTGTAAAAAATAACGGAATTAGAAAACAAGCAAAATACTTTTGTGAGCATCGAAGTGTAGTGCAAAACAATTACAACGCAACAAAAACACAACGGAGTTGATGTTTTTTGTAATTTTTTTTTTGTATTTGCATTTTGAACAATATATGTTAGGCAAAAGCAAAATATATACATTAAATTTTCGGGCAATTCAATGCATTTTAAAAGAAAAACTATGAAATTTATTGTAAAAACGTATAGGCAAAATACTTTTGAGACTCACTGTATATATGTGTATATATATATACATACATATATATACATATAACCTTATCCTGACGACGTTTCTGAAAAAATATTTTGTAAAAGATTTGAATTATAATTTCGCATACTTAACTCATGAATATATGAAGAATAAAATAGTGATTCGCTCCTATGACAAAAATGCAATATTAATTGCATTGATGATTACGCAATAATGCATGTTTGCTTCCTTAGATGTATTTTTTTTTTGCTGAGCAAAAATTCATTTAATGCTGAAAAAAGTTCTGCGCGTTAGTTTATTGTGTATTGCTTTACTTATTTGTTCTTTTATGAGAAACATTAAGCGCCTTTGGTTGTTCTGTATTTTCTCGTCTAATATTTAAAATATCGTATAGACATAGCCCAGGTGAGCTAAAATAAAATTTACTTGCTTTCGATTTCGCATTGAATTCAAATAACAAAGATCTTACTGTTTTCCCAATTACATCATCAACTGTACTTATTTCGTTTAAAATATTATGGACCATTTGTGTTTATTATCGTTAAATTAATTAAATTATCGAACAATTTAAAGCGTACAGATTTTCCATTTGTATGGAAATGATGAGCTCATGAGAATGGTTGGGATTTTTGCTTACCTTCTTCAATTTCCACATACTCGGTTTTGAAGCAATGTGGGAAGTAGGCAAGGTAGGGGTGAGGCATCTGTACATAGTCAGGATTAAGGTAGCGTCTAACGGTACAAATCAATTTTAAAATTCAAAAATTTATCGTAGAACTTACGAACTTGGACAATATTCTAACATTTCCATTATGTCTTCCAATCTGTTTATGATGTTTTCATGCATTTTAGTGGCTATAACAAACTGAGTTCCCCTTAGGAATTGGTTTTAGTTTCAATCATTCTTGTATCATGGATTCTGGTTACCAAATCGTAATAATCTTGTCACGAAGTAATATTGTAAGTTGCACATAGCCAATGACTTCTAAAATGCCTGTCCAGATATGATGTTTTTTCGCCTTTTGGAAAAATTCCCAAAAATTAGAGTTATTTTTACAAATAAAGCTGCAAGCGTTCTGTTTTGAAAATTATTAACTACTCATTAACTACTGAAGCAACACAAAGGTTAGAACATGATAATGCAAATGACTCAATTATGATATTTTCCCGCCGAGTAAAAAGTTATAATTAAAACTGATACGATACTGAAGCTGCAATATTGATTTTATGCTGGTCGTTCTAGAATTTATGTGTTATTTTCGACAAAAAAAAAAAAAAAAAATATGTTAATGCAAATAAATCAGCCAACACGTCAAAGGAATTTCAGATCAGCAGGGACCATTGCCGCTATCCATGAAAGTGAACCCGAGGCAGTATTTTCTTCGCATTGCACAAGAATTCGGATTTTTGCAGACGTCAAGCTGCACTCGTACAAATCCAACCCATCCAAGTGCTCATTGTTGATGACCTTAGACAGGGCCGAGGCTCATTTTTAGATGAATGGTTATGTTAACAAACAAAATTACTGTATTTGGAACGAAGATGACCCATTTGAGGTTAACCAGGTAGCAATACATCCGTAAAAATGTATTATTTGTTGCATATTTTGGTCAAATCGATTGGCCTTATATTCCATACATAACAGCATATATAGATAACGCAAGCAAATTTCATTAATACCTAACACACAGCTTGTTTTATTCAATTTCAACATCGCCCTATTTGGAAACCCTCATATGCATATTCGGAGAGAATTACGTATAAAATGTTACATAAGTGGCGGAAGTTGCAAAGTTAAAGAAACTGTTTTTAAGCCGACATCACAATTCAAATTTGGTGTTCAAGTCAGTACACCAATGGAATTTTTCAACTTTAGCTTTGGGATCTGTATGTGTTTAGATATTTCAAATTAATTTCATTAATACCTAACATACAGCTTGTTTTATTCCACTCCAACATTGCCGCGACCTATTTGGAAAATTGCTTTTATCGTTCGGATATTTGGAATTGGTATTCAGATCAGTGCACCAATGGGATTTTTTAACTTTGGTTTTGGGATGGGCTTCGAAAATTGATAAGTAACCTTTAAGGTGTAATGAACTCGCCCAATTTCTGCCACTTTTCAGATAATCCTGACAATTTGGCCATTCTTATTTCGAACTAATTTTTGACATGTGCTTTCTTTGTTTGGCTACAGTGCAAACCAAATGTCATTTCATTATATTCAAACATTTTATTATCGAATGACCTTATATGGTCAACTAACTTGTGATGAAGCAGTAATTTATGCCATCATTCATTTATATGCGTATCAATATTTTAACGTATTGTACAGAGATGACTTTCCTGAAATCTGTCTCTTTTCCATATAAAGGACTAACAATTTGAAAAGCATTTTGTCTTCATATTTTTTTTTGTGCTGTTTATTTGTGATCAGACTGTACTTACGTGCCTCACTCGCATTGATTTGCAAATCACTTGGCAAATCATTCAATCAGAAGATCCTTAATGGCCTCCTAAATACCGCTTAATATAAAAATGTTTGCCACAAATAATTTCAGACTGGCGTATTTTGTTAAACTAAAACTATTGTATGTGTAATTACTCATTAGATTCTGTAAGACAACTTAAGGAATCCCAATCCCAGCAGAATTCTTTTCGTAACTACTAATGTCATCCTTTGATACACAAACATTCATTAGTCAAACGCCAATATAAAATAAAAAGAAAAACTGCCAACATGCGGTAGCTCTCATATTGCTAGTATATCAGGCATCAAACAGACACCTGGAATAAAATGCTACAAACATATTCCTACCATCTTGGTTGATTGCTACTAAGGCCGCGTAAACTTCTTGACATTTTGTGGCGCCTCATTTTTTGAGAAGTCAATGTCACGCGTGAGTGTAACGATGCTGCTGATGCTTTTGACATCACACCGCTAAGAAGTTTTCAACTCGTGAAATACTGACAACTCAAATTAGATCTCAGGCAAATGATATGTAGGCTTTTAGGTAAACCAGGCATCTTACGATATTCTCAAGTGGCATAAGCAACTCTGCTTACATGCTTATATGCGGTATGCTAATTTATTTTGGCATAATAACGAAATTTTCTGATTGATGTGAAAAAATCTAAAACCCAGAAAAATATAAAAAAGTTAATACGGCATTTCTTATGTTGATGGGAATGAATTTCACGGTGAGCCTTAAGAGAAATTCATAAAATGTTTCTTTAAGTTAATTTCACAAAAACCACTGCTTTGCTGCTGGCAAATGCTTTGGTGAAAAACTATTATTAAGCTTTCAAATTTAAATGCTTTTAACTCGCTGATAGGGAAGCTTTTGCCAACAGACCGCACGAACGATGACGGCCAAATGTAAAACAAGTGGGCAAATGCAATTTTGAATAAGCATCATAAATTTTGCCGGCCGAAGCTTTTATAATTACTACCACGGAATGCGGTCCATAGCAATATGGACGGTGTACCGGCGTTAGATGACGTCAAGAACTCCTCATGTCTGTGCATAGTAATCGACTTATCTTATTTTCAGTAGAAAATCTACTTTCTGTCAATAACCAAATGATCACCCTTGCTGCTTTGTGAACCAGGAACTGAAAAAACTCCCATTTTTGTTAACTTTTGCTATTAAAAATTTATAATTAATTAATTAATTTATAATTAATTATAATTAATTAATTTTCTCTAACTATGGTGCCAAAGATTAGTCCTTGAATACTGATAAACATCATCCATTGGCTGCAATAGTGTCAACTTATTTTTCATTACTGCTGTAGTTTGTAAATGCAATTTTTCATCGGAAATTCAAAACCAAATTTGTGTTAAACATTAATACATCTATCTATAATATCACCATTGGAATTGAAATTGTTCTGACTTTGTTACTTCGATTTTCGCTTCATCAATAATTATAACATAATGATATTCTCAATGATGGTTTTGCACTAACCCAGGGTCGGAAATAGATATAGCTGAAATGTTTTTTGGTTAATATTTATGAAAAAAAAAACATTAACCGTGTCTTGTATAAGTGAGCTTTGAAAATGTCAATGTCCTCAAATATATTAAACTATTTTTCGGTTACTGAGTGAGGAATTAGTAGTGTCGTCAATGACTTCTTGAAATCTTTACTTTAGAACTTTAGACTGTTTGCTTTGGACTAATAATCTCCCTAATGGTCATTGATGCCGGTATTGACTGCTACATGTTAAGATTAGGCACCGTCACAGAATCGGTATTAAATACGAAAATATAGGTAGTTTCTGGCACCCAAATCAAAATTGTAGTGTTTTTTGCATTCTTCTGCATAACTTTAGAATGTTTGTTTTGGACCAATAATCTCCAGAATGATTATTGATGGCGGTATCAACTGCTATGTGTTAAGATCAGAAACCGTCACGGAATCGAAATTAAATACGAAAAAAAGTTCTGATGTCCAAATCATAATTGTACTGCTTTTCGCATCTATTTCGCATTTACTTTCAAATACATTTACAACACCAAAACTAAATCGAAACTGAATTTTCGTTAATATCGTTGGTACAAAATCTTGAATTGCTTGCCTATAATACATACTTCAATTTTGTTGCATGTCAAAGATCTTCTTATGTATTGATTCCAATTTATCGCCTACACTTCCCTTTTAAACTGCACCATAATTCAAATTCGAATTTGAATTTCAAAATGGCAATTGAAGAAAAAGTTGTTAACCTGACGCCAATTCTTTCATTACGTGAAATATCCAAATAGTTCGCCACACCGCAAATAAAGTGACAAGTTAATTGTCATTGCGCCCATATCAAATTCCTGGAAATGTTTGCGAACGTAATAAAACCACATGTTGCCCAAAGCTTGAAAGTGGCATAACCTAAAGCCATAAAACACATTTCAAACATTGCGGTCATCCAAACGTATATTCAACAGAACAATCCATCCAACCGCACAAATGAAACAATGTCATCATCATCATCCTCGACATCGCCCAACATAAAATTATAATATCAAGAGCACCCGTGGTAACAAATAGGAGCAAATAAAATAGAGTTGAAACGTATCTAACAAGTAGTAACAACTACGAACTGCCAGCCATTTCCTGTAATAATACTGAAGTGGACAGACTTGCATCCAATGAAATTCATAGTTATGACTGGGTTAAAACACACTTTCATCTTAAGTAAACAAAACCAACAAGTTATATATAAATAATATATACAAATATTATACGATAACGTTGTATTCTAACAAAAAATATCAACTTTATGAGATTCAACCTTTTGCTTGAAAACAAGTTACGCTTTTCCATGGAGTTGACAAAAAGTTGGCATAATGATTTTGCAGTAGTATAAGGGTGCAATTGATTTCATAAAAGGAGTTAGTTGTTGAAAAGAAAATATATATAATATATTACATAAAAAAAATGATTTACATCTTCAGGAATACAAAATGGTCTGTTTTACCTAATAAACGGGTCTAATTCCTGTAGGAAACGGGTCTAATTCCTGAAAAATCCGCCCGTTAACATGTGAATTTACCAATTTTTAGAAATTCAATTTCCTTCCTGTAACTCCTCATCCGTAATCTTACGCAATTTTGCTGGGTAAAAGTTAAAAAAAATCGACCGATTAACTAATCCCTCTGTTGTCTGTCATACGAATTTACCGATTAAATTTATGAAAAACGATTTAGATTTAGAACGTTTTAGGAATTTTCTGTGTTAAATATTAAGTATTAAAAAAATGCTATTACGGGAATGTATTTGAACTTTCAAAATATACGAAGTTTTTAAGTGTTTTTAACGCTTAGACACCAACATGTGCCTTAAGGGCATTAGTAGAGGGTAATTTTTAATCGTTGTTTTATTTAAAATCGAATAAAACACTCAAATTTGGACCATATATTAAAATTTTTATTGGAATCGATAAATTGGTCTTTGCCACTTAATTTTTAAAGATAATTTCATGTAAATGTTATCCTCAGCTCCGTCTCAAATTGTCCATTTCGACCTGTATTCCACGAATAGCATATGTTATGTTATCCTGTAAGGCTTCAATAGTGCTCACCAAAATCATCCCTCAACATATCCATTGTGGTGATGAAACCACATGTCAACTCAGCCAATTGGGGAAACAAAAAATCGCATACCATGGCTCGATATCGTTCGCCGTTGACGGCATCGTTTCTTCCACGGTCGTCTTTAAAGACAAATGGACCGATGATACCACCAGCCCATAAATCACTTTAAACTGTCGTTTTTTCGAGATGCACCGGTAGTTCATGGCTGTTCGTCACTCCAGATGTGACAGTTTTGTTGGGTACGTATCCGAATTATTGATTCAGCAGGTCGATTATGGCGACCATAAAATGGTCGTATCAAACAATGCATATTTGTCACAGAGCACGAGTTTTGATAATAAATTTCAACGATTTGCAATCGTTGCTCATTTGTTAGTCTTTCCATGATGAAATGGCAGAGTATACTGTACACTTTTCACTTTGACAGATGACGTTTGGATGCCACTACCAACCAACGCCACAAACCTGAGAAACTTAAATTTTAAAAAATCACCCTATTGTTATTACTTATAAATTGTGACGAAATCCAGAGCGGGAATTAAAGATAATATGTGTGAAAATAAGTACAATAATAATAATTAATAATTTTGGATTGCAGTTAATGCTGCTTCTTTATGTTTGGTTTCTTTCGTTGTTACGACACAAAGACATCTAAGAATTTAGCTAAAAATGTATTTAGAAAAATATATTATGCACCAACACCACTTCTATGTGAAAATTCCATTTCCTCTATAATTTCAAATTAAGAGAGAGTTCCAAATGAAATTGATGAGTTTTCCAAAGAAACTAAAATATTTAAATTTTATTTTGTAGAATAAAATATCACAAAATCATGAAATGCTATCAAATTGAGAAAAATAATAGAAATGCAATTTAATTTAATTTAATTTATTTGTTCAGGATTGTAATTTTAAGCCTCAAGGCCGATCTGATTAAATTACAGTAATACAACATATCTTCTCCATAATTCAATAACAAATGCATTATACAACTTTGCAATTCTAATGTTATAAAAAAGTTTGTGTATCTTAATAACAGAAAAATATGATTTACAATATGACGATCTACTTCACTTGTTAGAATTTTTCATTATGTATGTTATTCGTCTTAAAATACGGAATTATAACTTTAATTGACAATTTGCAATTCATATTAAATCTGCAGCCTTCCTGAAGCTTTTAAAGCGACGATTTTTTGCTTCCGAAGAATAAAAAGCTCAGACTTCCACAATTCAGCGGTACAATTTTTAAACTGTTTATATTGAATTTAACACGGTTATTGAATTTCGGTCAAATGCTCCCTATGAATAAGGGCTAATTTTAAGCTCATTTTTAGCCAAGTTTTCGAAATAATGATACAACCTTCAGCGGCTAAAGAGACCATCAGGTACAACAAGTGTTTCCTAAAAGTTTTTGCTTAATTTGTCTGTTCTCAGTTTTATCTCCGAAGTTTCAGAGTTACAACCAAATAATCTTTGTTTTGAGATTTGTGAAATATAAATAAAAATTTTTGGTTGAAAAATTGAAATGAAAAATATCAATATCGTTTGAAAATTTTCAAATTTTTTTTGGAAATTGCCCAATTTTATTTGCAAACTTCTCAGTTTCGTTTGGAAATATCTCAATATTGTTCATAATTCCCTCAATCGAGTATCTTATTTGCGTTTGGAATTTTCTCAAACATATATTTTGTTAAAAAGGTTTTGGGAATTTATCTTAAAGGGTTATCAATTTCTTTTTGCTTAGTTGTTACAACTGTTCTCTATACTGACGTGGCGTTTGATGTGCCATCAAGTTTATTCACATTGCTCGATAATAAATGAACGACATTTCCACGTCCATTCTTGTGTCTCCCACACAAAATCGACCGATTTAATGTAATTTAAATGTAATTTTTCGGTGTAAACCCTAATTTCTGGCCAGTTTCAATAACTCATAATACACAACACAAAGTTGATTCCAGCAAACTTGTGTTTTTTCCATGATTATTCAACTTGGTTTTAGTACCACTACACAGTCACTTTTTTAACTATGATTTTTCGCTTCTTTTGGGTTATTGTAGTTGATCCATAAAATCCTTTCGCTTCTGCCTCGCCAGCAACATTTCACATATCCAAAAGCAGTGTTCAATATTTCTAGGTGTCAGTTCATATGAATTTCCTTCCTTTTCCCAACAATTTTAAACGTTGGGAATTGAGACGTTTTTAATTGAGACACTCTTAATGTAATTGCATTTTGCATAAATCATCTTTGAATAACGATTCCAATCCGAGTCTTCGTGCATTACTTGTTTTGGACGTGAAACACACCGATTTTAAACTTTTGACATCACAACTTCTCCCACTTAAGTCAGTCTCACCATATGCTGTTACAAGTAATCGATGAGCTGTATACGAGAATGATACTTATTTGGTTCAAAATACGACATTTTCGCACAAAAAAACAAAAAAAGAAAAAAAATGGGTAAGGCTAATACGAAATCGCTAATAAATCACGGTTATGCTGCTTGCCAGACATCCAACCCTGCAATATGACGTTTTACATCTGACAATTTCAATATACGATTTATTGGTGGGACCATCTTTTGGAAAAAAGGGGAAGATTCACTTTCACTCCTAATGATTTGGCAAATAATTAAAACAAATTAACGAACATTTTGGTGGAGCAGGTGTTATCACCGTCATCAGACTGATTGGCTTCTAAATTACTTGTGTGTTACACATCATGGGAAGGTAATAATGAATGAAATTAATGTTGTTACCACTCCCCCTTACAAATACTTTCAAACTTTTAGTACATATATTTGTGTGAAAAAAAAATTGCACAAAAGGGACGTGAGGAACTTCCCGTAATATGTTATATGTACATATGGGCTTTATATAAGCAATGGCTCTGCAAACAATTTCCAAAATTAAATTTTGTGATTATTTCAGGGTAGAAATTACGCAATAATTAGAATTACCAGTTTCTTCTGCCGTACATAAAAACAATAATTAATCATATAAAATTAAGAATTCATAGCGAAATAGGAATGAGCCTTTTGCCCAGAATACATTAGGTGAGAACAATCGCAAATACTTTAAAACCTCTGCATATATTTATTTAAAACAAGAGGTACATTGAGGAAGCAAGAAACTTTTCATAATGCGTTGCAAACTCAAGATTTAGAAACGCTGAACAAGCATCTGCCATAGTTGAGGTGGCTAAAGCGACACTACTAAATTGTTATCCAAACCATCAATAACGGAAGAGGTACTAAATTTCATCCCCCGTTCCGCCAAAATGTTCTACCAAATTTGTTAAATAATTATCAAATATAGTCTCTTGATTAGTTGGGTAATGAGGTGGGGTATGTACAAATTATAATTGCCGACGACGTCTTTCTCATTTGAATACAAAGAACTGAGCTATATTAATGATCAATTCACAACTAAATTATTTTTTAAAAACCCTTTATTTTTTTTAAACAAAAATTTTATTTGTAAGTTAATGACATGATATCAAAGTTAAAGCCCACCATCGAATAAATAAAATATTCAACTAATGAAATTGATTTAAAGCTCCGATCGTCATAGAAATGACGTTAAATCAAGAAAGAGGTTCAATTTGTTTCAGTTCCTTGTATCCTAATTAACTCTCTAGAGAGAGAGAATTTGGTTTCAGGACTTCTTTCCGCCAAAAAAGTGGTTAGGTCAAGAAACGAAACTACAGGAACCACCATTTTCGCTTCGAGCCATTGATTCAAGATTCTCTATTTTATTGCACTGTTATATAAGAACTTAGTCAATGTGAATTTCTGAATGCATTTCAAACATGAAATGAATGTGAACTATAACCTAATTTCTGAGATGCATTTAATAAAATTACAAAATAAATACCGAAATAGAAATGGTGCCAGTAGTTTGAAAAAAATTATTTTAGTGAAAAGTGGCAACCTTATGAAACATATGTTTTAAGTTTCAAGACGCCACGTTGATTAGTATTTTTATTTGAGCCATCAAAATAAAAGATCTCAGATTTGTAAACAGGGATCAGGAATCAGGGATCAGGGAAACAGGATCACCGTTCTGTAATTCAATATTTCCATTTGTAAAGCCTCAGTTCAATTAATATTAAAGCTGAGCTGGGAGTCTGCTCCTTCGCTTACGACTGCAAAATATTGGGTAGCAGAGTTTGAAAGAGGCCATACGAGCTGCAAGAAAATCCACAAAGTTGTATTGGACGATCGTCGGCTGAAGATGCATGTGCTAGCTCAAATGATAGACATTTCAAAAAGCGCTATACATCGTATATTGACCGAAAATTTGAAGATGAGAAAGCTCTGCGCAAGATGGGTGCCGCGTTAGCTTTCAATGTAACAAAAAACAGCGCCTTGAAGATATTTCAGTAGAGCGTTTGGCGATGTTTCACCCCAGTAAAGCCGAATTATTGCATCGATTTACATCCATGGATCCATGGGTCTACCACTTTACACCTGAGGCAAAGGAACAATCAAAGCAGTGGACTGGAATGAGACAATCTTTTACAAGAAAGTCGAAGACGGTTTCATCTGCAGGCAGATGCTCATTTTTATAGATTATATTTAAAAGGAAAAAACGTCAATGGCGAATATTATGCTAACTTATGGCAGCGTTTAGGTGACGAAATTATAGAAAAAAGGCCGCATTTGGCGAAAAAGAAAGTGTTGTGTGTCTATATGCTTATTAATATTTATACACGCTGAATATGGCCGACTTATTGGCAGTTTCTAACGTCTGGAATTGACAATGCGAATTCCTATTGAAACTTAAACAAATCGATTGAAATTCAAAAAGTTTATTTGAAATACAAAGATTTAATTTGAAATATAAAAGATATCATAATATCTTTACCGCTTTTTAACATAGGTAATAGTCGATAGATCCGCTATAAAAAACAAGGTTTTCCACTAGTCGGTATATCGTCCATTACCTTATGGACTACAACAGTCACAAATGGCAGAACTAGTCCAGAATTTATTTGCATGCCCCCACAAGGACAAATCATCTTCTGGAAAAATAAACATCGTTCATTAAATTTCTAAAATTATTCCTTTTATTAAAAATCACTGTTCTGAAGGGGGGCGCAGTTACTGAAGAATATTTCAGCGGATATTTTATGACAAAACAAGCTACATTGATATGTTTTATCTGAAAAGATTTTGTTCAACTGTAGTTGGAAATGGCCACCTTGGACATGTTATGGACACATTGAATACATTGCTGAATTCAAAAATCTGCTATTCAGAATGACATGCCTTTTGTTTCCTCCGAAGATGCAATTATTTGTATACTGGTTAAATGTGTTCGATTTAATTTGTTTTTGTCCATTTTCCTAACAATGTTTATCATTCTCTATACGATATTTTTGGTTATTATGAGATTCATTTCTATTTTCGATTTGTGCTACCGGATATTATTTTAATGCAATTGTGAATTATCTAAAATTCGACATTGTATGTAGGTGACTTCACCATAAAGTGGCAACAAATGTTCACCTATGCATGCAGTTCGTACAGAAGTTTGTATGCAATAAACCACCCAAAAATGTTACACATACATAATTTAAAACTAATACTAAGTAGATTGAATTCCAAAACCTGCACTAGAAACAAATCTAAATTATTATAACAAATTATGAAAACGATAATTGGCTTGTATGCCAGAATTTGAGATATGCCATTCATTCTATATATTTGATTTGAATCATATTACTATTAGTGTAAATGCGGTAGGTTTTTCAATTTAAATTGTGATACATTTTGTGAAATGCGATCAACCAAATGGCAATGAAACCAACACAATTATGTTATGTTATATTTTGAATTAACCGCAGATATAATTTTGGAATTTATACATTTTAAGTGCGCATCATTTCTGAATACGAAATAAGAGGTATGCTACATTAAGGTCTATTGGAAGCATCGTTCCTTAGTGACATTGAAATACTGACCAACAGGATTTTAGGATATAAGCCATATATTTAATATACTAACATCATATATACTAAAGTAACTGTTAGATTAAAATCTAAATTTATTCACATAATACTGTACTGTATATATAGGTATACGAGGACGGTTCCAAGACAAACCGACCTTACAAAGAAGACTCAAAAAAGTAGGTAAACATTTTGTTTATTTTTCAACGTAATCCTCTTTTAGCTCGGTGTACTCCTTCTAACGATATTTAATAAAGGTTCTATACCCAATTTATAGTACGAACTGTCAAACTCCTTAAAATAGCCATCAACCCCAGACTCCACTTCTTCATATGAATAACGTTATATCTCACACATACTGTTTTCATAGGCTTCTAAAATAAAACAAAAAATCTTTGGTATGTCGACCGCAACTTATTTTATTCAATGTTAACGTCCACCCATCCCTACTTCCGACGTGTCTTAATAAGAAAACCCTGTGTTTAGATACACGTTTTTTTTGCCTAGGATTCTCTATCTTTCATTACATTTAGTATCGGTGAATATTACATCTGTACTAACAGAGGAAAACGAATTTATAGTTTTAAAATATACAAAATAGCTTTCATCAATATTTGTTATAACTTTTGAAATATGCAGAACTTTGAAATCGCGCTAAGGTGGTAACTTGCGCCTTAAGAACATGAGTCATAAGAGATATTACATAATATTTCAAAAATCTTTTTTTTTTTTTGTGCTGTAACTTGTGAATTACAACAAATTTCGGGGCTATGTATCGTAGTACGAAGAACGCTAACATCAAATAAACTCGATTTTGTCCCAACTCCGTTTCTCCCGCTTTTCCCTGCTACTAAAGATATCATATTTGGATGCAGATAAGAAAGCATACAAACGACAGATTATATTTAGTCCCTAATTCGAACTTAATAGAAAGCTCCGTTAAAACATACAAAAAATTTGCCTTCACTCTCCATTGTTATCTTGCAGCTTTATCCCTGAATATGTATAAATCTTTTGCCTATCATTGTGAGCTATACGCATCAGCTTCTTTATGGGCACATACATATATTTTTAAATTTGTTTGCATTACAAAGCGTAACTAGGCCACTGTAAACTGAATGCATTTTTCTTTGCTTAAGCATTTCGACACTTAAGGATAACCCTCCCTTTGTACCACTGAAACCAACTGCCACTTGTTGGTTTAAGCCTTTAGTCAGACCATAGCCTCCAACACGATTCCGTCTCTTTCCCGGTTAACGCTTTTTTGTTTTCATTTTTTACTAATTGTTCACTTGTTCATTTGTGTGTATTGAATGCCCCACGCCGCCCTCTTTTGCAAGTAGAAAAGTTTCGTGCTGTACGACTTCTGAACATTAAACTATGGGCTTTATTTAGTAAAACGTCCCGGATCCTCATATACTATACTCTGTCATAATTAGTATGGGACAAATATTATTTCAAGCTTTTACAAATTCTATCCGAATTTTCAGTTTCAATACAGCTTCTGAGACGGGTAAACAATGCAATTTTCAAAATAGCAATAGCAATGGCAATACCAATAAGCAATATGCAATAACAACAGCAATAGCAATAGCAATAGCAACAGCAATAGCAATAGCAATAGCAATAGCAATAGCAATAGCAATAGCAA
>JAHXMU010025795.1:204329-241220 GCA_019455685.1 Philornis downsi | reverse complement strand
AGCAATAGCAATAGCAATAGCAATAGCAATAGCAATAGCAATAGCAATATCAACAGCAAGCAGTGTTTTACATAATAGCGCTCTATGTAAATTTAATTCGCTTAAAGTCGAGAGTACAAACAAGCGTACAAATATCAAAACCGTAATGCTGTCAGTGCTATGGATAGACAGACCTCATGCTATTTAGCAAGTATTTGGAAGCGCTGTATCGCCTGTAATTGTTTTCACTACTTCACAAGAAGAAGGCAACTTATTGAATGAATGTCTTGCTAAAGACTTGTCAATTAGCAAAAGTTTTTTTCTTGAATATCCTTTCAATTTATATTATTATGCAGCATTTTCACAACAGATTAAAGATGGCGACATCCGAACAAATTATTCTCATTAAAATGTAATGGAAACTCATTTTCGTTAAATGCCCGTTTAGTTTGAGATACTACTTAAGGTTTTTAAATAGTTATAAGTATTATGAAAGAGTCAGGCTATTATAAAGGCACTAACTATTCATTTATTTATGAATGATACTCACAGCCAAGCAGGCACTATGGTCAACTATATGAAAATGATGAAAGCTGTAGATGTAGGCAGCATGTAGTTAATTACTGGATTTCGAGTTATCTTAGTTATTTCGAGTTAGTTTTAGTTATTTTAACAAAGCAGTTTCCATTTTCCAAAATCTTAAATGGAAATTAAATTTTGATTAATCAGTCACCATAATGCTTGGGCGACGCAGTTTATTTTCATTTTCAGAATTAAGTTTATCAAAGATGCGTGTGCCAAGCTTGGGTGAATTCAATACAATTGTGTGATGAATGTGAAAGTAAAAATATATGGGTTAAATTCCTCATGTGGGAGATACATAAAAGATACATAAAAGGATATTGTTAATCGGTCAAGTTTTTAAATTTAACTAAACCTTATAAAGCAACGCAGTGGATTGAATTAATTAAGGTTGCTGCGGTCTACGAATTATGAGCGGCAGAAGCAAATTGAATTTTGGAAAATCTGTCAATTCATGCGAGAGACACCAGAGGGGTAGGCCGGTACAGCCCATTTACCATCCTCGACTAGGATCTGGCGAAACATAAAACTTTGTCAAGTTTTAAGAAATTTTGTAGATATCTAAAATAGTTATCATTTCCTCCAGCCAGCCAGCCAGATACACGAACATGGCTCAATCTTAAACCTAAAAAGTCAAGATAAACATTTCAAAACGCAACAGTGTTACTGAAAATCGCCATTGTTAATTGAACTACAACATTTACATGGGAACAAAATGTTTGTGTACTGGAACATTACACGTTACAATGATACTGGTGTCATAAAAAAACAACATTCAACAACGGTAACGTAGTCCAAGACAAGGTGTAGTTCAATTGTCAAAATAAGTTCACCCACCATAATCAAAGATGCTAACACACTTGCACATTGGTCGCGACCTTGATTGAAATTTGGTCTTTTCTGATAAAAAAATGTTTACGGTTCAGCAATACGTAAATTAACAATGCAAACGTGTGTGGTTAGCCTGCAAATCAAAAGACAATTTAAACTATCGAGTTGTTCTCCATAAACAATCACCTGAATCAACATGGTTTGGGCCGCGGTAACTGCCTCAAAATGCTCACCAATCATTTCCATTGAACTGGCTGTTAAGGTTTTTAAATAGGTTTACGACATACTGACGTTTTTAATAAAACAAATCAAAATTGACAAAATGTCACTTCAAGTGCCGACCTCTGTACAAGTCTACATTGGTTTGGTTTCTTTATTTTTTGCTGGTTTGAGTCGAGAATCTGAAAAGAAATTACGGGTTTGATCAATTTTTTTTCTTAATCTGAATCCGAACTGAATCGTATTATAGTTTCATTTCTTCGCAGAGGAAAAGACGTAAAATATCAGACGTAAAAATGCTTTAAATAATTTATTTTCTGAAATTTCGTTACCAATTTAGATATTTTCACAGCTGTTAGAAAATGCTGTCCATTATTCTAGTTGAAAATTTTCAATTTTCAAACCAAACGTTTCAGAAACTGAATTAAAATAAAAGTTATGTCGAATTTCGTTTCGGATGTAAATTCAATTTTTAAGAGCCATTCTTCTTATTAGATGGCGATTGGAATAGACATACTTATCTATTATGCGGCGCCCGTAGAAAATAATTCCAAGCGCTTCGATCTTCTGCGCTTCTCCTCCAATTCAAGCATTCATTCGTTTTGTTTACAGCGGAGCCGAGGTAGATGAATTCTTCCACCATAAAATTATAGTTGTCAACGTTCACACAGCGTCCCAAACGACCAGACTCTTTATTCGTTGAAACCAATAACTTTTTTTCCCCTCGATTACCACCAGACCCATTTTCGCAGCTTCCTTCTCTATGCTTGAGAAGGCTGCAGTAACATCTCGCAGTTTTCTGCCAATAATGTATATGTTATCTGCATATGCGAGTAACATATGGTTTTTAAAAAAGATGTTGTGTTAACTGCATAATCATCTCCAACAGTATGTTGAAGAGGTCGCACGATAGACTGTCGCTCTGCCTAAATCCTTTTTTTGGTGTAAAAAGGGTCGCTAAAATCTTTGCCTATCTTTATTGAAAACTTCGTGTCAGTCAACGTCATCCTACAAAGACGTATAAGCTTCATGAAAATTCCAAACTCGAACATGGCCTCATACACTTTTAAAAGCCAGTCTTAATAGAAATTTTTTATTTTTTAGATTAATAAAGAATAAATAAATAATTATAAATGTACATGAATTAAATAAACTTAATTGAGTTTCTTAATTCAGCGACTTTTATCAGCCACACTATAAATGGGTTTATCGTTATGGTTATATCATATCAACGATTATTTGAAAAATAGCCGCGTCTACCAATCACTCCGCCTCTATCTCTGATGTACCATTCATAGAATTTGTCTCATACACAATTTGATCAGCACATTTCATAATTTTAACAGGCATACGACACAAAAACTGTTGTCCATCTGATTATGACTGGAAGCTAAAATAATAGTTTAGAATTGAGTTGTATTGGCGGTGTACACTGCTAAAAAAAACTGCTGTAATTTTTACCAATTATTTCCAATAGAAATATTTGTAATTTTAACGTGCATATCGGATTCTACTTAGAGCTTAAACAACTGTTTGGTTTATCATATAATCTATAGTGATACCCATATGATATAACCTTCATAATACACCCATAATCTATGGCAAAACCAGCTAAAGGCTTTCATTTACATATAAATTATCTGGAAGCAAATCCTGGCGCCTCAATTTTTCAAAAATATTTCAATTTAACTAACTGCAGGGAATTGAGAAAGCTATGAAGTTTACATATCCAAAATTTCCCTTCAGCATATTTAGTAATAGTAAGTAAAATATGATACTGATTTCGCAAACCACACTGTTGACAAGGAATTTCGCCAATAAGCCATTGTTCTCAAAATATTGTTTTACTTCCTACCTGCCTATGTGTTACTTCATTAATCTTTGCTGAGTATCGAAACAGGACATTCTAATATTAAGGGGTTTGTACTGATTTGTGTTGACTCTACCATAATTGAAAATGGTCCTTATCTATAATTTTTCACAAAAATAAAATAAATTAAAATTTCTTTTGTAATAACTTCTCATTAACTCTTTGCAAATATTAGTTTTTGGGCCCTTTGATATGAAAATATGTCAACTCATTTGTCAGCTTTGTGGTTTCAGTGTCCTCTGTATACGAGTTAGTTCTAAGTTGCCTAATACTTAACTGCTGCAAACAAAGCCATGTATAACTTCTTGTTACTTCATATACCATCATTTATCATCATCTTATCTTGTGTGTTTATCCATTTTGTATATACGTAAAGAGAAAATGTGCGTAATTATGTTTTTGTGATTTATGTTGTCATATCTGTGATATTATATTAAAAATTCCTTATACTAATTTATCGGAACGAAAAACACACTTTAATGAGAAGTGAGTGCGTATATTCAAACTGTTGTCAATCTCTAAAAGTTAAATTTTAATTAAAGCATGCCGGTCTAAAGAACTCACATTATATTTAGGTTGATAAGATGGTCATATTTTCAAGTTCAAATAGTAATACAGAGCAAACATTTGCACAGGAAAATGCTTAGGCTGTTGGGCAAATGAACCTCACTATTTTGTAGGCAATTTTGTGGGAACAGATTTGTAAAAGTCATTGTTCTATAGTATAAACTGTGAATCGGTCGCTATTTTTTTATACAAAATGCTTTAAAGCCTAAAAAGCCCGTCGAAACTCGTGGAAGATCCAAAAAAAAACTTCAAAAAAAAGAGGTGTCCGTATTGTAACACTTGCAAAGAAGGACCAGTTTGTGTCTTCAAGAGCGATTTAAGCAGAAATTGGAAACGTAATTTCATCGCGAACAGTTTGTCGTAGACTACAAGAAGCACATTTACGAGGACGGATAGCCAGAAGAGTTCCTTTGCTTAGACAAAAAAATGTTAAGGCTAGATTGGCTTTTGCAAAAAGTCATTCCAATTGGTACGGAGGAGACGGTGAAAAAAAAAAAATGATGAAACATTTTGTGCAACGATGAAACAAAAATTAATGTATTTGGAAACGACTGTGCCCGGAATGTTCGACGCCCTAAGCGGTAGGAATTCCATATTCGCTTTACAAAGAAGACGGTCAAGCACGGGGGCGGTAATATTATGGTCAGAGGCTGTTTCTCGTGGTATGGTGTCGGTCCGATACATCGAATTACCGACACTGTGACCAGATTCCACTACAAAGATATCCGAAGCATACCTCTAAGTTGGTAAAGGATGGGTTCCAAGATAATAATGTTGCACTTCTTGACTGGCCAAGTCAATCTCCGGACTCAAAACCAATCGAAAATCCTAGGGAAAAGTTGAAACAAAGAGTTGGAAAGGAAGTTCTTACAAATAAGGATCAGTTATGGAATTTTGTTCAAAAAAGTCGGTATGAAATATCAGTAGAAACCTGCAGGAAGCTTATGGCCTGAATGCTAAAAAGAGTCAACAAAATAATTGAAAATAAAGGTAGATGTACCGGTTTTTTAACGAAACTCAGCCAATTTAGCAGTAAAAGCTTCATTTTCTAATTTTTTTGCTTATTTTAACTAAATGTACTTATTATTTTGTCCTATGTTTTTTGATTAATTTCTTACTGTTTGAAAACTACTGAATTTAATTTTTCTTTTTTGTTATTGTCTTAGCATTTATTTTACGTCTAATGCTATAACAAAAGAAATTACCCATAGATTTTTCTTTTAATTTTAGTAAACTTTCATCTATGAGCCTTTAAAAAGAATATAGGGTGTACTTATTATTTTGACCATTTGTACAAGTCAGTTCACCTAACAGATATTTCAGTACTGTTTTTGTTTTATTTAATGGAGAAAATTTAAGCAAATATCGGATAAAGCTAATTTTCCCTACGTAGAGATTCTTTAGCATATATTTATCGCTACAAAAGTAGGCGTGTCACACAAAACATATTGATTAATTTTTTAATTATTATCGATAATATTTCAAACAAAACTGTTCTCAGTCATTTACATGACATTAGCTAGTTTGTTTTGCTCCTGAAAATTTCCAACATTAATTAATTTGCTTACACGGCTATCCATGATTCTGCCCCCTACAGCAAGAAAGGTAAAAACAACATCTTGTCTCTGTTTACCGAGTGATTACTTTTCATTAAACAATTCATTTGTTTTTAGAGAGTGCAAAATTAACTTTTCAAGAGGACGATTTCTTTAGCAAATGAGTACACTGTGCGTGTACAGACAGTCAAATCCAAAAATACAGATCACACATAATTTTTCCGTCAAGTGACGTCAAAGTTTTGATAATTTTGAAAATTTTAGAAAAATCAATTAAAAGTATTACATTTCATACTATTGCATATCTTTAGTAAATTTTAATAAATTCCTATGATATCCAAACGATTCATTTCGAAGTTAAAGGGGTATTTGTCCTTCATCTTTACTTAGCCACCGTATTAGAATAAATACCTTTCTCCATCAAACGGAGTTTTGAACGCTGTTTCCTGCGTCTTCCATCTAGTACATTGAAGTACATCGAAGATTTTTCATACAATGTATTATTCATATGACGCCGGTGCTTTCCGTTCATTTTGAAAAACAGGATTTAAAGGACATAATAAAATTGAGGACAAGAATTATTTGCCTTCAACAATCTCTAGCAAAATTTATTTCACAAGAAATATATAAATCCTACAATACGGCTGAAAAGGACTCTTTACAGTTTGAAATAAATCATTCAGCAATTCGAAAAGAATAGTCCTTGTTAAACTTGGCATAACACATGCAACTGTAACAAGTAATTAAATACAATATTTTACTCCATCTGATAAGTCCTGATCAGTGAGGCAAGATGTTCAAGTCATTGCCATTTAGTTTTAGATTCCTGCAACAAGTTCAACCAACATTTGTAATTATGCCGGGAATTTTCTTGAAGTAGCCTTTCATATACATATTTTTATTTCGATAACATAATGATAAGAGTTTTTGTAAGCATATTATTTTACATCTCGTATTACTGTGTGATACCTCGCTTATATGCCTTTGAAGGAACGTGGTTTCTACTCAATAATTTGATATATTAAACATTTATTCTCTTATTATTCTCTTAGTAAAGCTGTTCAAGCTCGAGCTGCGATTATATGCAGCCATATTTCATAACGTTGTTGAATGGATGTTGTTAAACATTTCAATAATTTGATATATCAAAAATTTATTTTCTTATTATTCTCTTAGTAGCGCCAAAAAATATTAGCTATAAACTATAAAACAGGTTTTATAGCACCCTGTTAAGCTGCGATTATATGCAGTTACTTTTTATAATGCTGTAGAATGGATGTTATTAAACATATTAAAAGCTTAAAGTTAAGGGCCACCCTAACGTGCATTTCACATACGTACATTAACGTTGAATGCAAAAAAAAAAGTTTTAATTGGCTAACTTTAGCACTTAAATTTTGTTCAAATTGCACAGTTGTACTTTGATTCTCTCTACTCTGACCCTCGAACATATTAACTCATCACAAATTGTACTACTACGACAGATATGATACAAAAGTTAAATAGCATTTCCGTGCTTTTGCCGGAAGTAGAAATAAAAATTTACTAATTAATCAATTAGTGGTTTGAAAGCTCTTCTACACAAAACGAAAACAACAACACGATTGCATTATACAAGAAGTTAAGGATATAGAAAGCCACTATAGATAGATATAATTATGAAATTTAAAATGTACAAACATCTTAAGTGCATCTTCTATCTGCGGCTTTGATGAAACATTTATTTGTTTGGTCTACAAAACTTTTAAGATGGGCTATAACAATATATGCAACCGATATGACATTTGTTAGGAATACTAAATAACATATACGCAATTGAAAGTATTCAAAAATTTAAAATGGAATAGTACGCTCAATTTGTGTTTAGTTTTTTGTACATCGATCAATATTGAGGCAAATTATTATGGGGATAATCCTTAGAGAATTAGGAAAATTAATAAGATTGCTTTTGCTAACTTCCAACGAACGATTCTTATAATTCTGTTTGCAACTATATAATCACTCATTGGGATGTTGGCATGTATTGTTCGGCATGACGAAAAAAAGTTATACCGGAGACAGCAAAAATATGTTTTGAATTTGTTTGTAACGTCTAGCTATTTTAAATTCTAAAACGTCGCTTAAACTGATTTCCTAAGATTTTGAAAACTGAACAAAAAAACCCTTCCATATGAATTGACACGTTTTGAATTGTTCATAGATCAGGTTTTGGAAAAAACTAAACTAGTTTTTCATTCTACTATAGGAAACAAATCATTTTTATACCTTCACCGTGTGAACTGAAGCATTGTCTTTTTCGCTAAAGATGGCTTTTTTTCTGTCCATCTTATCACCTAAACGCCGCAGTAAATCAGCATAATATTTGCCGTTGACGGTGAAGATAATTAATGGAATAAAAAGAATCCCATGCGCTTCTCGAAAAACAGTACACGATCACTCTATACCGTTTTGTGGATTTTCTTAATCGTGTCTGGCGTGGACACTTAAAATGGTCGACTACTACGTGTTCATCTTGGCAGCTAGTACGAACTCGTTTAAACTCTCCTACCCAATTTCACAGTCGTATACGAAAAAACAGACTCCCCCAGAGTAGAATCTAGCTCGGCTTTAATACTGGTTAGACTGGGACCTTTCAAGCGGAAATATTGTATTACATAACGGTGACAAATTTTTTAAAATGGTTTAAATACTACTAAACAACGTGGCTCCTTTAAATTTAAAACATTTGTTTTATAAGGTTGTCACTTTTCATCAGAATAATTTTTTTTCAAACTACTGACGCCATCCATACGTCAGTTTGGCTTGTTTTTGGACCACTCTCCTATAATTTAAAAATTGTACCACTATATTAGTCGTGCGTATCTTTCTTAAATTCCGCTAAATTTATTTGAGACCTTAATAAAACAACAAATTTTTGATAAAACTAAAAAATACCACCCACTTTTGAAGTAAAATACTGAAAACCTTAGTTAAGTGCAAGAATGTGTTACTGGTAACTCCAGTACAATTGTCCAATATTTTGTTTCATATCGCATTAGAAACAAATATCTCACATTTTGTGATACTATAGTTTGGAATTAAAAATTGATAATACCGATAATATCCTAAAGAAAAAATCTTATTCGACGTAAAATTATTTAAACCCCAGAAAAAGCTCTATAATTCAAAATTTCCCCTTTTGTGGATTTAAAATTAAAAGCGCTTATGTAAGTAAAAAACAAAATTGTTTTCATATTTTGGTACAATTTCAAATTGAAGTTGTTCTCGATTTGTTTTCCCTTGTTGGAAGTTGTGAGAGCACTTAATGTCACAAACAATCTCACAAATCTACTATATGGACAAGTCACAGACGAAGGGAAGTACAGTGGGAGACATTGTAAACAAACAAAGGATGATTTTGTGCAGTAGAAATACGTGGAGAGAAAGGAGATTGGCAAAAACTTTTGTGTTGACTTAACGCTTGATATTATATTTTAATATAGATGGCACCCTCGTTGGAAAAAATGTATTCATGTAAAAATACTTATAAAAGCAACCACAATAATTTTGTTTCATATTGTTGTAACTATAAAAGGCAGCTGTTCTTTCGGAATTCCCATCATTTATTTGATGATAGCTCTGTTTTTAGAGTGTTTTCAACACGTTACAGATTTCAAGGTAACAGAAATATTTCAAAGGTTTCATGTACTCAGCATCTGTCTATAGTATAAAATATGTACTCCTGCTAAAATCAAATGGGAGATAACTTTTTCGGCAGCTTCTCATTGAAAAAAAAAGTTGTCAATCATTCGGCATAATACCAGTCACAGTATTAATACATTTCAATAGAGCGCTTACGTAATTGGTTATGTCTATTTTGCAAAATTTACGGGCAACTAAAAAAAGCTTTCAAATTTCAGGTGCATATCTTCACTGCCTATCTTTAAGATCATGTGAGATATATGGAAATCTTTTCATACACTGACGAGGACGGTCCCGAAACCATTAGTTTAAAAAAATGATTTTGGTGATAAGTGGCAACCTTATAAAACATATATTTTAAGTTTCAAGCCGCCACGTTGTTTAATATTTTTATTTGAGCCATCAAAAATAAACGATCTCAGTGAATTTGTAAATACTCGTATGGAAAAATTGGTCACTGTTATGTAATTCAATATTTCCATTTGAAAGGTCTCAGTCCACTACTGGTGAAAAGGCGGGCATCAACATTGGACTCTTATTTCCTTAGGGACCTAGGAGATCTGGACGATATAGATATTGCCTGATTTAAGAGCTTCTTGCAGCGCTCAGGGTGGTTCAACGGAGAAAATTAGAGACAATCATATCTCTAGTTTATGTGGTATCACAATGGACTATGTAGTCTAAGTGACTCCGTCTATTCAGACTGACCTAACATAACCTAAGTCTGGTCCTTCGTTTACGACTTTAAAATATTGGGTAGCAGAGTTTAAACGAGGCCGTAGTAAGGTGTCCACGCCAGGAACGATTAAGAGAATACATAAAATGGTATTGGATGCTCATCGGCTGAAGTTGCGTGAGCTAGGTGAAATGATGGGCATTTCAAAAAGTATTATATTGACCGAAGATTTGAAGATAAGAAAGCTGTGCCGCGCTTGTTTTCAATACAGCAAAAACAGAGTCGTGAAGATGCTTTAATAGATTTTTTGGCGATGTTTCACCGCAATAGAATCTAATTTTTGCGTCGATTAATAATCATGGGTGAGACATGTTTCCACCGCTTCACACCTGAGTCGAAGGAACAGCTAACGCAGTGAACTGGAGTGAGAGAATCGTGTCTGAAGAAGACGAAGACGGTTCCATAGGCAGGTGTCTATTTTTTAGGTTGCTCATGGCATTATTTTTATTGATTGTCTTGATTGTCAACGTCGAATATTATGCTAATTTATTTGGTGAAAAAGAAAACGTTGCTTTATCAAGACAATGCTCCAGTTCACACATTGGCTATTGCGATGGCCAAAATTAATAAATTAAAGTTCGATAGATTTAACTCTTTCGGACTATTTTTTATTTCCAAACTCGGAAAAATGGCTCGGTTGTGAAAGATTTGCCAACAATGCTGTTGATGGCTGTTTTAAGAAGTTTGACAGTTCTTACCACGAACAGGCTGGAAAAAGAGTATCGAGCTAAAAAGAGATTATGTTAAAAAATCAAGAAAATCTTCTACTTTGTTAGGTTAACTAGTTTTGGGACCGCTCTCGTACATACTTACAACAATTTCAAAAATTATACATAGCTGACTTCGTATGCAAAGCAAAGAATATGTACAGTAGCAATCAACAAATTTCCAACCGATATTACATTTGGATTTGTCATAAATTTCATTCTCCCACAAACTTCTGCAGTAGCAAATTCCAAATTCTTAATTCTGTCTCTTCCTAAATTAAATTGGTTCTATAAACTTACAACAACAAACAAATATGTGCATATCAGGTACCGCTTAGAGGCGAAATCAAATCCATAAATAGTTTTGATTTGTTTCAATATCTCAAGTCCAAATCAAAAATATACACAATTATGATTCCATTTCCGGCAACAGAATCATAATTGTGGAATTTTGGTTCTGTTTCATATATCATCCAAAACAAAATTACAAACAATTTTGATTCTGTTTCAGGTCATGAAACGTTTTGTTTGCATTTCATTTGAAATTTTTTTAATTAAAAAGATATAGGTAAGGTATTTGGAGTAATTGTAAAAATTTTTAATTCAATTATAAATTGAGAAAATAAATTATTTGAAGCATTTTTACGTTTTACTGTTTGCCGCCGGGCCCTTTTCTCTGCCAAGAAACAAAATTATATGTGGTTTTAGGTCTTATTCAGTTTAAGAAACAAGACTGCAGTATAAACTATGTTTTTGCTTCAGTTTGTGGTTCTTAAACCAAAATATTCATTTAGGAGTTTGAACATTGAAAGCAGCGTCTCCCTTAAAGTGGATGCTACATTGTCATTAATAGACATCCATTGTGATAGTAAAGTTTCATCACTTGCACGTGCTAATTGATATGGTGATTTTATCTCAGTGACTGAAAACAAAAATCAAATTTTGACAAACTCCAACAAAACGCCACAACCCACCCTGTCAAAATTTGTATGTTCAACTTTCTTTATTTTCTTCCTCAAAATGAAGATTTTATAGATTCAGTAAAAATGATAACAAAACCAAAGTTATAAGAAAGTGGTATTTTTCCTTTTAAATGTTATTTAGAGCAACATAAATTCTTACAGCAGACGATTCCTTTACCACAATTTTCCTATGCAACTTTAGTTCTAATTCTTCGAAATGGAAATTTCACAGCGTCAGTAAATTATTCCTTTTCTCCTTTACTTAGCGGAACGCAGATAGGAAAACCGATTATGTAAGCGGTTAGTTTAAATATTTATGAAATACCATTCGTACCAAATAGGAGATAAATTTTCGGCAAAAATTATTCGCCGTGTACAAAGGTAGACGATAGAAGTATTACCAATTTCAGGCAGCTATAGCAACTGAACGACTAAAGACAGCCCGCTCATTTTTTGACAAGCGTCAGTCTGTTAAATTGTTTACAAGGCTGGATGCATATTTTTTGATATTGCCATTAAAAAATGTTAGCAAAATGGGATTCAACAGTGTTATTGCTTTGCATATGACTACAAAATATCAACCAGCCATTGTTACACTGACGCTGGTAGCAAAAAAAAAATTTTAAAAAAATTTTAATTTGTCTGCTCGTAGCCAAGGCGTATTTAAAAACGGACTATAATTGAAGATCTGTAAAATACAAAAAGTCTAAAATTGAACACCTGCAGTACGTCTAGCAAGTACAAAGATGCTAAAAGATGCTGTTCTGGGGAAAAATTTGTACGGTTCAGCTATATGTGAACAAAAACAACCTTGTATGGTTAGAGTGCAAATCAAAAGATAATTTAGACCAAAGAGTTGCTTTGCAAAACATGTACCTGCATCATTGCCGGTTTGAGCTGCGTTAACTGCCGCATGATGCACATCACTCGTTTTCACTGAATAGGGCGTGAAAAGTGAAAAGATTTTAAACAATGCTTTGTTGAGTAGGACATGTAAATATTTCGCTAGAAACTATTAGAAACTTCAACAAGGCGTATGAAAAAAAAGTTTTTTACAATGGCCACCATATTGCCTGGACTTAAGCCCAATAAATTTCTCCATATGGCCCATTGTGAACGGCAAAGCACGTTCGTTTGCTCTTCGTCGAGAATGGGACGAAATACCATCAAGCCACATTCGTGTAACATGCGAAGTCTTTTCGGACCCGGTGCTGTAATCCGCGTTAAACATGGTTAACATTAACATATTTTTCTTGAAACTTGAAATATTTTTACGATGAACTAAAGTTTTTATATAAAAACCCTTAAATTGACAAAATTACAACATTTTTTATTGGTAACACTTCGAGCACTATCCCCCAACATCTTTTACTATCCTCCAACATCTTTTACGTTGGCTTTCCAGAGATACCTTTCGTTTCAGAAAAAAGTATCAAAATGCTCATCAAATATGCTCAAAATGCTCATGAAATATGAATGCTCATCAAATATATGGTAAAAAAGACTCCAATACAGATTACTGAAAACAACTATGCTTCAAATTAAATTTCCATATGTGCTTTGACAACCTTTTAAAAGCATAGATCAAAAAAGATCGATCGTGGCGCAATGTTTAGTATACGCGACTATCGTTCACATGATCCCGGGTTCAATCCCGCATGCAACCGCCTATCATTATTTCAGAGGCGATCTCATTGACATGTCTGACGAACGCTTATAGTAGTTGGGTAATCAGAAAGTCTGGTAAATACTTCTCAGACTATGACGTTCGGGAATGTTATTAAAATGTACAATATGTCTCGTTGAGTGAGTCTAAAAATTCATTGCCTGCGAACTCTTCCAAATCTCATTCATAGGATGCAAAGAAATTAATCTTTAGTTTAAAAAAAGCACCTCGAGCATTTATAAATAATAAGCGTATCCATTTATTGCATACATAGAGAATTAAAATGCTTAAATTGTCCTTTTGAAGCCTTTTTTTTGTAATTTCCTTAAACAAATTTTGAAAAAAATGGTTAAGTGGCTGTAGTGGATCGAAATGGTCTGCTACAATTTTACTGAAATCATTTAATAAAAAAAGTTCTTTAAGATACACATACACGCATTACATTGTAAATAACAAATATTTCGTCTGTGCTTTCCAAAACTGTCAGATCTCCTATAGGTATGTCTTTTAGGAGTTTTTATTACAGATATCCATGTAATGAAGTAATCATCCATGCTCCAAAAAGGTATTCCGCAGTATAGTTTGTAAATAAAGGTTCAGAAAAGGTAATTTTTCACCTAAAAATATTCCATTATATTCTTCAACAAACCCCTGTTGTCATATTCCTCATACGTAATATATCACTCGTACGTAATATTCCTTTAAGCATATTCCCATGATATTTATAACATCCTTGGGAGTTGCCCGAAAATAGTACAATGATACACAAGTAGTCTCATGAAATATTAATGTTCACATTAAGTTCTTTATCTAATTTCATCAATGTTTTCATATTTGGATTCATTCTTTTGTTTCTTAAGAAGGCTACAACGAGCTAAACTGTATCAACGCAATCTCGTTCAATGACTTTTGTAAATACTATTGGGATATTATTTGTACACTAAATAATATCCTGTCATTTTTCAAGTTCACATAGTCCAGTGTCAGAAGAACAAATCTCCAATTACTTATTATACGATTAGTCCTTATGGGACAAGAGAGTATGACTGGTGGTCGTATCATCACATTAGAGATTTCTTTTGTGGATTAAATATACGGTCATTTTACATGAATTTATAAAGAAGTTAAACCGTACCCTAATACACAAAAGTGTTGTGCACAAGTAAACAATACATCGTAGTGTATAACGTCTCTTTTCATTACACTATGATGCATACGTTTAACAAGAGCGGTATGATGTCTAGCTTAGATTACACATAAATGAACTAAGAGCTAAATTATTTTGTTCTGCTCTTTGCAAATATTTTGTTACGATTGTCTCAAAATTTTTCAACCATACTTTTGATTCACGTTTTCATTGCACATGATTGCGAAATCAGCATCCTGCAATAACTATTTAAAAAGTTTGAAAATCACTAGTTTCTCAGTATCAGAAATATGTCGAATTATAGTAGAGATTTGCATTCTGTCAAAGAAGTACCGGATAACTATTAATTAAAGCTGAAAATATTTATTATTCATTAAAATGCATTGTATTGGCTTTAAAGTAGGCCTCTTCTAAAATAATACATCAATACTTACACTTGGATAACGACTAGAATATACATCGTTTCCTATTATACGCCGCATGTAGAAAATAATTTCAATTCTGCGATTCTTCTCCACTGCATTACCAGGCTACATTTTGGTAGTGTTTCGAATGTCTAATCCTTCCAAAGGAGTTTTGGTCGATCTAACAATACACTAATGCCAACGAATAATTCAATCATCAAAATGTTCTTCAAATGCATTTTCCGAAAAAGACTAAAGTTCTCGCCGCCAATTTTATTTTATATATTTTACTACCTCAAAACGTTAAAATAAAAATTTTAGTTTGAGAAGATGAAAAGTCAACCTGCGCCATACAAACCCAGTAAAAACAGAGCATCCAGGGAAGTTAAAAAGATCCGGTAATCGTAAACTAGAAGTGATGAAAATTTGAGTAATCGCCGATAAATTTAACATGGGGTTATCATAGAAGGGATGCTGTTGTTCTTGACACTTTTTCATTATCTTTTCGTTATATTCTCTAAAGCAACGAAAACTCTTTAGTTTATTTTTCATAACAAATTTCTTTTTTTTAAATAGAGGTCAAGCAACTAATTATTTTGAGTTATTAACGAACAATTTTGAATATAATATATATTAAACAATTTTAAGCATCTATAGGTACATCAGAAACAAACAAAGACAAAAAAAAAACGCTAAAAATGTTTACTGTTCCTACAATGACTATCGATTATAATGCTTTGGTCTCATCGGTCCTTTTACTGTTATTAAATAGAGCTTCCAAAAAAGAGGAAAATATGATCATATAAAATTTGTGGAAGCCATTAAATTACTATTTTAATGTAATGATTTCCACTTTTTTTTCTGGGAAGTGAATACAGTAGTTGTTCGATGATATTTGTTGAATTTTTGGACAGAAATGCGTTTCCAATGATGATTCAATGATTCATGAGAAATTTTCTCTCTCAAGCGTCGCTTCATTTACTGTCAGACCATCTGGCAAAGATTCCGTGTTCACAACACCACGATAGTCAAAGAAAACTATTGACTTAATTTTTCATCTATTTTGACATGGTTTTTTTCGATTTCAGTTTAGTTGGAAATGACATTCCGAAACTTGTTAACTGGCAATTGGGAGCAAATCTTCCACCACATCTCTACCACTTTTGAGAGCATTGTAACCCTCATATGTAGAAATTTTTGATAAAATCGATTAACTATAATCCTTCTGTAGTATTTTCAGTAATCGTGCACATGAAACTGCATTTGCAGTACAAAAGTTGAGACAAATTCTTGGTTGGATTGAGGTGAACGGACAACATTGATAACAGATGTGCCAACTTAGTGACAAAAAGATTTTTGGCCGATTGCCGATTTGCCGATACTTTTTTTTTTATCAGAATGTATGTTGTATAGTAAATTTGTAGGATATGCCTGATTATTACATTTATACTTGCAAGAATATCGGTAGTTGTATGGAACACGGTTTTCGAGGTCAGTTTTAAATTACATATAGCTTCGACAATTTTATGGACCAAATAAAAGCACCTGAGTGCGATATATCATTGGCAGAAAACAAAAACAGACTAAGACGCTGAATACTTTACTGCATAAGTCCGCAACTCATTTCAGAATTGGATTGAAGCTTATTTTTGAGTCATCAAACCAGACAGCAGTAAGAAAATATGTTAGGATGCCCAGTTCAAGACAAGATTTGAAGACCCATCGCAACTGTTCTGCATATTTCATGTTAGCAATGCTACATGTAAGCAGTAAATGAAATGAAACGATATTCCAGTGCGTATCCACATCGCTTTCATACAACCCTCAACGTGGACGTCTTTCATTTAGTTTGCGTGGAAGTATTTGTTAAAAACATGAATATCGCTGAGGAAATTCTGTGAACTTAATATTTTAATTGACATATCAAGTATAAAGTATTATTGCTGCATAAGTAGCGGTGTTGATTATCATTAAGCTTCTTAAGCTGATGACTACTTGAACTCTGCTTTATGCACTAACAACAATAACGTTTTTTTTATGCAAGCGCATTAACTAACTTAATTGAGAATTCTCTTTAAATCATTGTGGACATATAGAGTTATACAATTAGTTAAAGTAGTTGATCATGTTTTTGTATTATCAATGAAATTGGAGAGGCTTGTCAAAGGAAGATAACCAAAATAAAATTGTATGAAAATGCCAGCGATTATCTTATTAGGCAGTAAATGAATCTAAGTTTTAAATTTTCATTCAAATAATTAATGTTGTTGTTGCAATGTAAGTGCAATTTTGTTTAGTGAGTCATTTGCCATCATTCAGGAAAACTTTGATGCCAATTTGGAAGAATGACTGATTCTTCCTAGCAAAATACTAGAGCAATTCGGTATTTAGATCCTCACCTATATTGAAGGATTTTCCATAAAAAAAATTTTGCAGACCCGAAAGTGGTTTGAGCGGCGTCGTAAAACGACGTCTTTGCGATTTAATAATTCGATCCTTTTTATTTTACAATGCTTCGCCAACAAACCTCAGAATTTATGCTTTGATTGTTTGACAGCAATTCAAAATAAATCACTTACATAAAATATCATCAAATCGACAAGCTTTATTGGAAATTAAGCGATTTCATTTTGTTTGAACAAGGATCTTCGTCGGTTGACATTGTTGAAAAGATATCCTTTTTCACATCCAGTGACAATGTCAATAAGGTATTATTTCGGATACGTTTAAGCAATAAACCGTAAGAGCCTCTCGGCTTTGTTAAGTGTATTTCCTTTACCGTTTCAAATGGTATTCAATGATTCTTTACGACACTTTCATCTTCCCTGCAACTTCTCAAACATGAATATGTCAGTCTAACTCGATAACCCTTTTATTTCATATCCATCAACCTCAATTGGCTGACAGGTCTGGTCAACATATATGAGCGTGAAATTTATAGAGTTGAATTTCGTGAATATTTATATTTGCGTTCTGTTAAGACATCCAAACCACAAACGTCAGCCAAAATGTTGTGAATTTAAAGCATTTTAATAATAATAATAATGCCAAAATCGAAATCACTTTCTCGCGAATTCAATAGTATCCACTGCATAACTGAACTTCGTAGTAAACGTAAGAAAATCTTTATGACATGTGGACGAGACTTGCTTTATTTACAGTGGATTGATAGCCTGATTTCAGGGAGGCAAGTTTCCATACTAATTTATTGAGTAAAATGAAAACTTGTAGTCGCAAAAACAATTTGTATCGACCCGAAACTTTATGATTTAGACGCTTTTCTATACTCGTATAAAAGTTTTAGTAAAAGAAATCCATTATTTTTGTGTGCTATTAAAGACTTTATTTAGTACGGTTAGAATGATCCTAATTAGGCCGAATATACTCAGTTTCGTTGTCATTTTCCATTCCATTATATTGTGTCCCTCATTCTCTGCCTCGTCCTTATTATTAAGATGCAGTTTTTACAAGCAATATCATTAGTCACAGGAACTTGGTGTCTTTGCAAAATACAGACAATAATATGGATGCATAAAAGCCTCCTAACTAAGCTCCTTGAGCTTCTGGCGGGTTACTATTCATATCTTTATTCAGTTGGTCCAATTGTCGACAGTGCAAGCTCCAATTTCGAGTTTGGCCATAGGGGGTAGCTCACAGTAGATGATTATCTGCAAATCTCAGAAAATGCACAGTTAAACTCCAACTCTGTCAACTCCAGCTTAACTGTTGTTCATGTTGCCTCACCGCAATCCGAGCACGATCCAGTCCGCTTTAACAATTTGTCGATTTTGTTGCGATTCAGCAGCTTCCATCGCTGCTCATGTCTTCAGTCCATGAGATTTTTTGCGTTAACTCGTGTAGAATCCATACGTGGATGTTTTTTCTTTTGTATCCATCCCAATTCAAGTTTTTTGTGCAATGTTTAATTTCTGGGCAATCGAAACAGTGCTGATCGAACTTGATGATATCCATTACCCTATCGAAATTTTCGACAATCGGCCTTAAAGTGTTGTTTCTTCCATATCAAAATTACCGGAATGGAATCAATTACGGTGTCAGCACCATAAACACTATCAAACTTTTAACCGCCTGTCTTTTGTTTTCGCTTTTCTCGAGGACCTGTAAAGCATGGCGTACACTCTCTTCGCTATTGTCCATCTTTGACGCGTGCTCAAATAATATTGGATTAAGCAATCAGAAAACCGTCCATCTATGGGGAAAATAATGGATTTCTTCTCAATATATACCTTATATAGGATTACCCATTCAGTGATTTCAAAACCGCCGATCCGGTAACGCTGTCAGTTGTTAAATATTATTCATCTGAAGTGTTATTTATTTAGTTCGTCATTTACGAATATGGATCATTTAATAACCGAAGAACCCGTTAAAAATAGTTTAGTTTACTACAAAAATAGTGATTCAAACGTGGATTATGGTCGTCATAATCGATCTACTATGCAAGGAATTGCTAAGATTATTTAGAAATTTGAAGAGACTGGAAGCGTTACAGATGTGGGCAGGTTTGTGCATCAGTACAACGTACGCACTGCCGAAAATATCGCTTTTTCGAAAATGACGCTGGAGGAACCGTTACCTTCACCAATTCAGAGCGCTGTGGCTGTATGATAACCAAATGTTTTTTAGCTTGCTGTTGAAGATTATGAAGTGGACGATATGTGGTTTCAACAAGACGATGCCACAAGCTTTATCGAAAATTATCGACTGAAACTACCCGAAAAAGATCCACTGCGGCAACCAATCTAGAAGCGGTCATTTAAATGGCATTGTATTTCGTTTGTAGTGGCAAGGTCCAAGCATTATAATGAAATAAGAGTTTTATCGAAGTCATAGCTTTATGTGTGTTTTATTTAACTTTACTTATGAAACCGAAAAATGGACATCCCGGTATATACTCTAAAATAGTATCATTTTTGTGATGCGTAGTGTTGGTATGCCTAGTTTCATCACTCATCAATGTTGACCATTGAGACAATACAATACAATACAAGTTGATACATTTTTAGTTTCAGTTGAAACAGTAGGATTCTTAGATTAGGAAGCTATCATAAACACTTCGTTTTCATTCTAAGCGCCTACTTTGCAAACGGTCAACGTGTATCAAATTTGGCTAAATTTTGGTTAAATAGCTCATTTGTGTGGGAGGTGTGAGAAAGAGCATAGTTAACGTGTATTTTTTTTTTTTAAATTCTGCCAAGAACTTGACACCAATGCAATGCAGAATAATATAAGTTGCTGCTGTCTTTAAATGAAGGGTTACAGGAAATATTTTTGGTTTCGGAAAATTGGTCAATTTGTATAGTAGGCAAAAAGACATGAAACATTCCACTATAATGTGGAGTGGTTGGTTTTGATTTTTTTTTTTTTTTTTTTTTTAAAAAGTAAAAATTTATCACATAAAATATGCTCAATCCGATGTTGTTGAAATATGTAACACACAATTCCAACAATAATTTTATGTAAGTATAGCAAATATCTGGCAGAAATTGGATCGTCTGCAAGAAAGGGTTGTTTGCACTAACAGATTTCAGCAACTTGCAAAATTAAACAATATGCGGCCTGTATATTTTCAATTTAATTCGAAGTCAGCCAAAATTTTAGATCAATGTATTTTCTATGTATATTGAAAATTACTTTTCAGAGCAAACAATTTTATTGTTACATTTTTTTATACTGCCTATTTAGAATTAATTCAATAGTGGCATAGTGTTTATACTATCATAGTATCTGTACCATAAAATTTCCAAGTCGAAAAGTCATTAACCATTTATTTTCTTCCTTGCAGATTTACTTCCGCTGATGCCAGGTAATTATTATATAAATTATAAAATATTATGTTAAAAAACTACCACCCAAAAATTTATGAAAAATTAACCAAAAAATTAAATGAAATTTCGCCTAAAAAAGATTAAAAATTTACCAAGCTAAATATGAAAAATTGCCCAAAACCATTGTATAATTTTTCATATAATTCATCATCCAATCCAACAATGTTTTAAAAGAAATTTTGACTCAAAAATCATTTGTGATGATTTCAATGTATCAACTTCTTTATTCTTTTCACATATCAGATTTCTTACCTCACGTCTTTTTCGAAGTTCTCATTTAACGGTTTCAATTCAATACAAATAATTTTTTTAAGGAATTAATTCAATTAAGAAACATGTTTAAGAATTAAGATTTTCTTTTCCACCAAATTTCTAGCCTCTTAGCGCCAACCAAATTTTCTACTAACTAATTTTCTCTGCAGAAAAAAAAAATCAAATAAAAGTCGCGCAATTTTTATGTTTTTAATTCAATTCAGATTCATTTTTTGGGAATTTCATTCAGATAAAGAATGGTTTTCAATTTCAATTTTATTCATCCAATATTTTGTTGTATAGAAAATGTATATAAAAATATGTTAGTGAGGTCAAATCTGTTAGTAAATTTATGGCAAAAATGGAAAAGGAAAAGGGGAAAAACCTTTACATAATTATAGTTATGGAAAATGAGTTTTCAAATAGTTATAAAAAAATTAGTGTTTATAGTATGATTATTAATGAAAATAATCTGTTATAAGACAAAAATTTTTAATTTGATAAGTTTCAGATGGCGCTTCGTAGATCTCTGCATTCTCTCATGATTGGATAAGTAGAATTTGCAACTTTATTGATATGATTATTATTCAATCTATCAATAAAATGTGTAAACATTTCGAAGCCTGTTTCAAGATGTAATAATCTGGTTGAGAACCGCCAATTCTTTTTGTGTATTATTTTAAGGCATTTATTCTGGATAATTTGCATCTTCTTTAAGTTGCTTTTGGCGGCGAAGCAAATGACAGGATTTGTCTAATGACACATTTGAATAATAGTTCTTTGTTTGTTCGGCTTAGAGGTGATCTTTTGTTTAGGAACGGCCATAGTGCTCTTAAGGATGTAGTAGCTTTATTACACACTTGATCAATATGTTGACGGAAATTCAACTTCACCGAGATAATTTACATGATCATTAATGTTAATGTCGTCGTTTTCGTAAATAATTTGGCGTGTTGGTATTCGCTTAGGTGATTTATTAAATGGAAAAATAATCGCCTGAGTTTTTCCGTTATTTATTTTAAATTTCCATTTTTTGAAGAATTTATTACAAACAGCTGAACTTCTCTTCATCTTTTTCAGTAAAGCGCTGGTTAGTTTACTGGATGTAATCAGCGCTGTGTCGTCTGCAAAGTACGCCGTATCTATTTTTGGGGGTTTAAAATCGGCGGTATATATCGAGTACATAATCGGGGAAAGCGTTGAACCCTGACGTAACCCGGCTGGAATTAATCTCGGTGTTGATTTCGAATTGTTTATAAATACCGTGTAATTTCGTAAGTTTAAGAAATCAGCCATAATTCTACATATATATTTAGGGTACTTTGCTTTAAGTAACTTGATGATGTGTCATACAGTATCGAACGCTTTTTCAATATCGAGGAGAATGATTCCCGTAGATTTTCTATTTCGTTTTTTCTTTAAAATTTTGTTCTTGATACGACTTATTTGGTGTATGGTGCTGTGTTTGCGTTTGAACCCAAATTGTTCTTTGGGGATAACATTGTTGTTATGTGTGTCGACACGCGTTTGTATTAGCTTTTCATACAATTTTCCAATGTTGCTTAAAAGGCTAATGGGCCTGTAACTGGTTGGGTTTATTTGTCTTATGTATAGAAATAATTTTCCCCGTTTTGAAAATATCTGGAAAGCAGTTAAGTTGCAGACAGCTGTTAAAAATTATGACTAGTAGCTTAATAGCTCTTACTGGCAACTTTTTCAGCAATGCATTGGGAATGTTGTCAAGACCGGGAGATTTAGAATTTGATAAATTTTTCAAAATATTTTCAACTTCACAATATGTCATCCGTAGTTGGTTCTTGAGATTTGAGTGCCATCACTTTAGCGTTAACCATGCATTCGAATGATGGTGAAGGCGAAAAATTTGTGGTTAGATTGTGTGATTTCGCAAAAGTTTCTGCAAGAATTTCGGCCTTTCCAAGTCTGTTATTATTTTGGCATCTGCATTGTTAAGGTTATGAATCTGGATTTTTCCTTTACCCCTTAAACTTCTACTAATTCTCCAGAAACGTTTATCTCCGGGCCTCATGTGGATTAGAAGTTTGTTCCATTTTTGATTTCTATGCTTGTATATTTTAGAATCAATTATTTTGATAAGAAATTTTACACATTGGTTGTACATTTGTGCTCGTAGTGGGTTTAGTGCTCGTTGGCATTTTCTTTTGAATTTCTTCGTTTTCCCCATGTGCATAATAATATTTTGATTTAATCCATTAAAAGTTTTCGCATTTATCCTAGGTGTGGATAAGTCTCTCGACACGGTAATAAGGTTAGCTAGTTTAATGATTTCCTGTTCTATTGCTGCTTTACTGTGGTATTGATTGACGTTGAGTGTAATTCTTCGGTTTATCTCATTTTGGAAAATATTCCAGTTGGTATGCTTAAAATTTTGATATCTTACATCTAATATTGGGAATGAGAAAAATTTTACAATACGTAATGTTGGCAGATGATCAGAGGGTATTGCATAGTCCAGTATTCGCGACGTCATATTCAGTGTTGAGTTACTCAAGATATAGGATATAGTGTGTGTTCATTAGGGGCAAAAACGAAAAAGTTTCGGGTTTGTTGTAAATTGTTAAGAATTATTATGAAGAGCGTTTTGTATTCAGATCACCGAAGAGAATAAATTCGCGGTTGTTTGCTGTAAGAGTATTTATATCGCTTTCAAAATTTGACGTGTATCTCGGGGAGTATGCGGTAATTATAGTGATTATTCTTTGGTTTATGTACAACTCTACTGCTATGTTTTTAATTGATATGGTGTTGGCGGTAGGTACAAGCGTATGTTCTAAACTTCTGTGAATTAAGAGAGCAACACCGCCATCTCTCCCTTCAATTCTATCGTTTCAATAGATGATATAGTTCTGGAAATATATTTTGTGCGTCTCTTTAAAAAATGTTTCATTCAGTGATGCGATGTGAATATTCTCTCTGTTAAGAAGATGCTGGAGCTGTTGTTGTTTTGAATAGTTTGTTATTCCATTTGCGTTCTAATGGAGAAATTTTAACTCATTGTGATTATTTAAGTTCACAGTCATGTTTCACCAATGACATGACTACATGCATTTGTTGTACACGTGACGTACAATTACTTAGCTCTTCAAGAGCGGAGGTAAAAATATAAAAGAGCTCATCAATGGTAAAGAGCTGATTTAGATTTCTCTTGAAATTGTCCACGTAAGATCGGCAGTTATTACCATCAAACCTGTCAGTATTTGTTTGTACATTACTAGAGGGGAAATCATTGTCTTGCAGTACGAAAGAGTTTCGACGCCTAGGAAGCACCTTAGGCGGTTGTTTGTTTGAAGCCCTTTTTCTGGCTTCTAAATAGAGTGAGCGTAAGGGGCAGAGTACATCGTTGGCGAAATGGTCCGTTCTTTCTCTTCCGTATTTCTTACAATTGTAACAAGTGAAAACTGCAGGTTTTTTGTCAGTTTTATTGAAGTGACAGTTAGTAGTCAGATGTTGACCGGCGCAAATCATGCATGCGGCCTTTCGATTACAGTGATCTCCGCCGTGACCGTACATTAAACAGTTCCAGCACTGGGTTGGATTTTTGTTTCTTCTCGGCTTGTGTTTCTTCCATTTAACGATTACTTGGCATATTGCATTTACCTTCTTCAGTGAATTCGGGTTAAACGTTTTGCGAGTGAACTGTACCTTGTACATAGCATCATCATCAGTACTGAATTTTGTTTTGACCTCTGTGACCGATGTAGGGCAAAGGTTGTAACTCTTGAGATCTTCAATTATGTCAATGGTTTCCATTCGTAGCAGTCCATATAAAAACGGTGTGAACAATCGATTTTCCTTAGAGTTGAATGTATGGAATTCAATTTTCCTTTCCATTAATGTTTTGACACAAAACTCATGTTTAGCATAATCTGCAGGGAATATCTTTGTTCCGATCGATGTGTGTTTGTAAACACAATCGTCTCCCAATAAATGTTGGATTTCCCTAAGTGGAACCGACTTATCTGTCACTATTGGAGGTGGTTTTGGTCGCGTTTCTTCAGAATTAATATTTGAATCGTAGGCTACATCCATTTCGCTATGGTCAGCAAGTGTAGCATATCTGTTATGTCTGGATGAACTAGGTGCACTTGAAGCAAACTCAAATGATATAGGCTGTGAAGATCTAATTTTTTTAACAGCACCGGTCCTGCTTATTAAGAGATTTACCACAGAACTGAGATAAAGAATGGTTGAATGGTCTAACCTCCCCCAATTTCTCTCAACTTTTTTGTGTCTTTTTTGTTTGTTCGGTTAGTTCTGGTCTAGGACCGCCTTCGAAATGCTGCCCCACAAAAATGGGCTGTTTGTCATCCGTTATGGTATTGGCCATTTTTCATTGTAAAATAACGAACAGACCTGTTGTGAAATATAGCCCTTAAATCCGGGAAATGTGACCCATATTTTTGAAGGATATTTTATTTGAAATTTCAGCCAAATATTTAAGAAATGTTTAAACGATTAATTATTCAAAAAAATCAATTGGTTTGGTTTCGATTTCTTCCTTTGTACAAAAGGAACTAAATAATAGGCATACAATTTGTGTGAGAAGTTCGTCAAATTTCCCTACATCGCAATGACTAATCAGATGAATCAGTGATAAATCTTATATAAAACCCGTTTGCGTCTGTATATCTGCTGCCAATATTTATGCTGACCATCCAAATTAAATGCTGTCAAATAACACTTACACAGGTCTTAACATGTTTTTTGTACATCCTTGTATCGCTGCTTTAGTTTCACATTAGTTATTAACTGTCATGTCCATGTCATCTAAATGGGTCCGCCCATTGTAGTAGTCGATTTTCCGAAGTTCAGTTTTTTCCTTATAGCCTTTAATTCGTTGACTAATGTAACACAAAATGTTATTCACTGTGTTGCTTTGAAATACTTGATTAAGTTTGAAAAGTTCGCCAGATTAACAACCGCGTCTTTTGAGAAGACTTGGCCAAGTAAGCATGATCCTTCTTCTATCTCTCCCATGCAAATTACCGACTTAACTCATATATTGTCAGCTCCACATCACTCAGGCAATTGCACGGAATTCTGTCAAATTTGGCGCACAACCTTTGTTCAAGAAACTTAGTTCTGGAAGTGAAAATGTGCTACATTGCTAAAGAAATGACCGAGAACGAAAATAACATGCGCTGCCACCCCCTTCTCTTGCCGCCATACATAAATTGACGGACCTTCAAAAATTCAGTTTGTCCTCTTAAAATTTTAACTATCATGTTTTAGTAGCATAGATTTTTGTCCATTATATAAATTTATAATGTTTGATAAACCCAGGGAAATATCGATCAAGAACCATGCCCCTTGTAGTACAAATCATCGAGTTAACCATATATCGTTGCTTCATATCCTTCTTTTAGCCGTATTTGCAGTGTTCAAATACTTTTTTCAGACTCCAGAGGGAAAACTTGAAAACCCCGGTTTATCTGTTAATCTAGGTATTCGGCTAACAGATAAATCGAGTATGCCGGTTTTTTCGAGTTTTCTCTCTGGAGTGAAGTTAAAGAAACTCAACTCTCATATTAAGAAAATCGACTCTAATGTAAAAAACTATTAGTTACCATATTTAAAACCTATTGGCAATATTTTAATAGCGCATCCATATTTGATATCAAAAAAAAAGAATATTTTTTGAAATGTCTTATTCTTTAATCCTCTCACTGAACCAAACATTTAGAAACTATCCCAAATAGTTAGGGAATAACCCGCCAAAGGTTCATCACAATCAGATGACTGATGTATGAGCCTATACCTCAACGCACACATTGATATCTATTTATATGAATGAACCGGAAATGCATCCGGTACTGATTATACTGGCTGTTGCCAGAAAAATACAGACAATTTTCGTAACATCAAAACTGACAGCGCTGAAGGGAGAAAACATCGATAGACGTAAAGTTAGTTGTAAATATTTCACAAGAGATGCGACGTCATACTTATAATAAGCACGGCCTTGATGTGTTCCATAAGTTTAGAATGATTTCAATAATAAATCAGTTAGGAAAGAGGCACACGAATACAAAGTATTGAAAAAGTGTAACATATAACCTACATTATCCTACTTTATTTTGGAAGTCGATGTTTAGAATCTGGTCAGTATCCAAAAAACATGTTTTTAAGAGACAATACATATTGAATGGGACTTAATGAATAGATGTTATGAGCTCACTTTAAATGTATGGAATATTCTTATAAGTATTATAATTGTTTGGTATTAAAGCATAACATCTCGCTTAACGAAGTTTTACAATAATAATGTAGATAGTCAAAATTTACCATTTTCCCATTATCATTTCAAACTCCCTTTAGGAAACAATTTCTTAAGTTATTATTCGTAATTGAAAAAAAATTGATGTTATCAATTTTTTGGTGACACTAGTAAAGTCTAAGTACGGATAATTCCAACATAAAAGTAGTTGTGAGCCATTAAAGCTTATACTTTCTCTATTAAAAGTGATGTTATAAAGTTTTGAGTGCTTTAGAAAATAAGTTCTTTATACCAACACCGACAACGCCAATATATTATGTCATGGACTTAGCCTTAAATGACACGTAACTGTCAAAATTTATGTTCTATTCTTATGATTATCTCAAGCAATATTGGTTCAAAGTCATCGAATTTGTTATACCGGAAGGGTTAGAACCAAATTCCGGTTATTTTCATGGATTTTATAAATTATTTTGTCCTACACAAGGGGATTTTTAAAATGTTTTTATAATTTTCCAAAAACCAGTTAGTCACAGCAAAACAAGAAACCACTTAAACTGGATGTTCGGAAATAGCGATTTTGAAAATCTCGGCATACGGCTTCGGTCAATAAACTGGTTCTTCGGTTTTCGGATTCGGTTTTGTATACTCCGTTGTATTGCATACGTAATGCGTTAGATAAATTTTGTTCTAAAGCAAAATGGACTGTATCGCCACACGGTTTGGGGGTACCACATACATAAATTTGTCGATTAGGAAAAATCATTTATTCCTGTAGAGGCTCTAAGTGGCAGGCTTTAAGAAGTTGTGATTTCGCTTTTTTTATTGTACTTGAATTCAGAGCTTTTTTTTGGCATAAATTTAGGGATTTATCATATCCCTTCTAACTCCCTACACACTTTTGTACAAACTCAAAATTATGGATGAATAGATATGAAAGTCGGTTGGCGTGACTGAAACTTTTGCACCGGTTTTATTCATTTATATTTCATATTTTAATTCACATCATTGGTTTATCCATAAAAAATTCAAAATAGGCCAAATTTAAAAGGAATTACGAAATGCGAATCAACTTTTGCAGTTTATGTTTATAACAACTGATTATTGTACTGATTTACGAAAAATAGTAAAACGGCTATCTCATTTAAAGGATATCTTTATTCAAAAAGTTTAGGTGTTCCACATCTTCCTATTGAACTCATTAAATTGAGATGAAAGTTAACATAGAAATGAGATTCAATGAAGTCTGTTTATATAACTTTAAAATTTTAAAGAGTTTATATACATATATGCAGCGTTTAAACCCCCTTTTCGCCCTAGAAAAAAATTGTGTTTAAAAACAAAACAAAAGAAGCACGGATATATTGTTTTTTGTTCTTCGTTGAAAATTGTTTAAATTAAAATTGCTGTAGAAATTTAATTGAAAGAAATTCTTAAACAACAGAGAAAAACGAAAATAACAAAGAGGACAAAACGCTATAACGTCTCGTGCGCGCACACACACAGGCACGTATATACATTCAAAAAGTTTAATCCACCCAAACCTAAGGGGATTGTTATGACGCTGTATTCGTCGCCGTATTATTTCAAGGCCACGTTCATTGTTGTGACTTTTTTGTGTTCTTTCTTTCGCTGAGAGGTGCTGCAAATAATAGCATTTTGCTGTTTTAAGCGGTTGTTGAGAAATATTTAAAGTCTTATGAATTTGTTCCAGTAAATCCATAAACTTATAAGGAGGATTCGCGGTTACTTTAAGAAAAAGGTTGGAAGACTTGTCCTCTAAACAACGTAAATATACTCGTATATATACATGCACACTTCACTGTCACATTAGCTGCGCGCTGCAATGTGCTCCATCGCTGGACATTATTTTAAAGAACTCATTTTTCATCCATAGTGACAATGCGTTTCAAAAAAGGATATTTTTGACTGTGTTTAACAAATAAATCACAAGAGCTTATCTGCAATAGATTCTCTGTAATTCATGCTGAGCACAAATAGATTTAAATAGTTTTCAATAGCTTCCCTGCAACTTCTCGAACAAAACAGAGTCGATCTATCTCGGCGGCAAAGGCCTCAATTTTGTACTCATTAACCTTATTTAACCGACCTCTATGTTGGTTATCTTTGAATGATAAATTTCCAGAACGGAAAATTTTCTTTTTCTGGAATGAAAGAGCACAAAATGACTCTGTATCCATAACGTGATCCAATAGTAAACTGACCACTGAAAATTTCCTGCATATTAATAAAGTTCAAAATGTCAATTGCGTATCGGAAATCGAAAATAAAAAAAACACAATCTGCGTAAAAAACCGAAATTACTTTCTCATCAACCCAGTAATTAAGTGCATTAAAATACAGCTATATCGTAACGAAGTTCATGTTATGTGAAACAGATGAAATGAATACAAACCAGTACTGCAATTGCAGTCAAGTGAACTGCACTTTATTGTATGTGAACGTCCTTTCGCGTCGTTGCAAAAATGTGAGTGCAGTGCGGGAAATTTATGAGTGGTACTCTAATTAATAGTACTAAATGCTTGATGCGTGCTTATTATTTTTCATACTGAATATAGTGCAATTGAATTAAAGATAAGAATCTAAGAATATATAAGTTAAAATAAATAATTTATATGGGAAGTGCCAGAGAAGGCGCCAGAATACCCAGCAGTGTAACGCAATATAATTGACAAGAATTTAGAATTAGCCTTAGATTATGAACTAGAGTTTACAGCGGAAAATTAAATTTTGACAAATGGATTAATTTGCATGGTAGGTGCCACAATAGGTATGGCGGCGTCGCCTATTTTTATTCTTAGAATTCAATTTACCAAACGAAAGATGCATGCTAGATTTGTCAGAATTTAAAGAATACGACATGGGTTACATGGGTTAAATGGACTCTTTTTATGGAAGATACCACCAAAAGGTACCATTTTCATAGAAGATTATAAAGCAATGTAATGGAGAAAAATCGAGACAATTACAGCTTACTAATTAAAGGCTGCACAGCAATGATTGCATTCCGAAAAATCGAGCAATTTGTTTGGGAGGTATCAAAAGGGATATGGCAATGCCATCCATTTTCATTGAGATATCTCATGTTAAAAAACGTTTAGTGTGACCAGGTTTGACTAAATTTGGTATAACCAAGCAAGAGACACATTCCAACATAATTTACTGGAACTTGTTTCAGTTTTCATATATTCTACAGCAATTTCTTATCGTAGAACATGTTTTGTTTCGCGGAATAAAAACAAAAGTATTTATCACAAATAAAAATGTCTTAGAAAATTTATAACATGCATGACAGTTTTTCTCGAAATGTTTTCCCGTAATATTTCATATAGTGGTACGATAGCTACGAACCCGTTTTCATATAAAAATTGTCAAAAAAAACCAAGACATTGAGGGGTCGCCTAAACCAACAACTCCTTAAGTTTTTCTTATAACATCTGTTTGAGGTGAATTCCCTTTACTAGACCAACTTACTAAATTATGATATGTATTTTAGAAACATTACTAAGTAACTGCTATATAGTACGTTCATGTTCTATGTAACCGGTTTCCAGGCAAACTGAAGCAAAAATAATCTATTATACAACCGAAACCAGAACCAGTTCTTTACCACTATAAGGCCTTCTGCAACCAGTTCTTTGTAATCGAAAATTTTCTGGGATAAATCTTAGAATATATCTGACCAAAATGTACTATTGGTATGTCAGGTACCAGAATGTTCATGATTAGTTAGCAAATTGTTTCAAATTCTGTCAAACAAATGCAATGGATAAACACTTAAGTTATTCCAGTTTATGAATGTGGAGTTTCTAAAATTCGATCAATTTGTATGAGAGGTCGCAGAAGCGATGTATCGATAAAGCCCATTTAAAATCTTGAGTTACTATATGGCAAAATATTATGCTGTGGGATAAGTTTAGTAAAGATTGGCGACCGCCACCTTATTCACCAGCCAGCCAGCCAGATGGGGGCATTGCTCAATCACCTTAAAAATCGTGAAACGCTTTTGGTAATAAGATACTCAGTACTTCAAACGCCTTCTTCTGGGTATTACATTCTTGACAGTATCAAATTATATACGGCTTTATTTTTCCAGATGAAGGTACAAAAATATTGGAGAATGAATGGAAAATATCCAAAAATCTGTTTGTAGAGCCAAATTATTGAGTTCATTACCAAGCTTTGTGTGACTAATTGAAGAGGAGGCAAAGAATACCGAATCGTTTATAGTCTTTTACTAAATTTAACTTTTTTACTTTACTTTTACTTTTTACTTTACTTTTACTTTATGTACGACCATGAAAAACGGAGACTATGATCGGATTAGGGTGACAGTGATTAGTGCACGCGGCTACTGTTCGCATGATCGCGGGTTTAATTTGCCATATATATAGTGACGGTCACCTCGATGTGTCTAATGAAGTAATCGACGAGTCTAGTGAATGCTTCCCACACTGTAACGTTCGCAATCATCGGTAAACTGTAGATCTAATTGAGTGAGCCTTAAAATAAATAGTCTTTGAGCTCATTGAATGTGGAAACTTATTCCGTATCTCATTCACGAGATGCAAGGGAATTAGTTAGTTTTGTTTACTCTCCGATTAGAATTGATAATCGATAACATTTTTTACAATAAAGACAATATTATTCTCCGGGAAAAATTAAATCCAGTTCAATCCTTAATCCATTGAACATCATTTTATTAAAAGTTTCGTCAAATTCATTGTATCTTAAGTCGGTCTACTATTTATACACTTATACCCATTGGAGTAACAATCTAATTACTGTTGCTTTTTAAGCATTATTTTACGCAATTTTAGCTTTTTTTAGAGTTAAATGATTTTGGTAATATTACTTAAAAACGCTTCAGTTCTCCAGATGAGGCTACTTATGGTAAGAGGATACCTAATCGTTTCATAGCGCGAACGGTTAACGTATTCTGGTAAAGGAAAGGTTTTTTGTTTCGCTGATGTTGTGCGTGCCTGTGTTGTTAGTGAAATGTATCTGACTGTTTTAACTAACAAGGCGAGGCCAGATAAATTCAATTAATACTGAGGAAAGGATAAAGTTCAGGACTTCTTTGCATCCAATTACAAGCAGTTTAGTGCGAATTTGTATTCATTTACTTTAAACATATGTTTTAGAATATGACACTTTTTTGAAGTTTTTGGAATTTTTTTTTATTTATTTATTTATTTTTTCTTTTTTTTTTCAATTTAATATTTGTTAGAGAACATTATTGAGAACTTCCGATCAATTACATTCCTTTTTTGTAATTAATACGATAGTTGAAAAGTTAGTTTTTGAAACTATTTATTTTTGTAACCTTGTCTTGTAATCTTTGGTTGCACACTAGGTTTATGATTATATTTGTAACAACTAGAAGTACTTACCTAGCATGTTTGTCTGCCCGTGAATGTGCCTGTTTAAAGGACTTTAGGGGCCGAAGGGCTTGAACCATGTAACTAAAATTTTTTATGAAAATATGTCATAGATATAGACAATTTGAAGTCGAAACCAAAATCCATTTTATTTGGAATAAACTTACCAGACTTAAATCAGTTTTTTTTTTTTTTTGATGCGGTGTGAAGAACTTTTGACTTGATTTTCAATTGGTTGAATATTTGAAAAGTTGGTCTTTGAAATGCTGATTATTTAGCATCAAGACATTAAAATTGTATTCCTTTTTATGCTCTCAACTACAGGGTAAGAGTTATACGAAATTCGTAAATTCATTTGTAATAACTAAAGGGTGATCTAATTGCGGACATCTTTTTAAAACAAAAAAACACTACGGCTTTACTACAAAGAAGAAGTATTTCCCATTATTTACGAAACACGATTTCATTCACGTGCCTGCAATTTTTGTTGTAGCCAATCCTTTGTGCCCAATTATGCAAAACCTTGTTCCCAACTTTTTTAGCTATCTCAAAACATATTCACCTAACAGTCTCGATAATTTCTGGATCATCACCTTAACCCAGAGGTGGCTATTTGGTATGCTAGCACGATTGATAAAATGATTACCGAACCATGTCTGCAAGAAACCATTTGGTGGATGGACTTTGCAGCGTTCTGCTGAAACCAAAGATCGTCCAAATTCATGTCTTCATTTCGAGTCTACAAAAAAGTCGGTAATCGTAGCTCTATGGCTCCCACCTTTACCAAAATGAATTTTTCAGCAATGTTTTAAAAAAATGGACCAAAGATGACACTCTTCTAAAATTTACATCAAACTGAGGCTCTCTGCAGATGCATTGACAAGTGAAGTTGAGTTTGGCTCAAGCTGAGAAGTCATTGGCGGGGAGCGGTCACTGTCATCATTTGGTATTTTTAAGTGAATAATCCTAGGTTTTTGTACATAATTGTCAGAGGCTGGTGTATGTAACATTGAGTTTTAGACATTAAATAATATTGAAATATTTCCCAACGCTAAGGAGACTTACATCATAAAATAGTTAACAATTTTAGGAGAGAAGAATTTTATATTGTCAAAATAATACACGATTAAAACAGGAACTGTCACCGAAATGAAATTAAATGCAAAAATGGTTTAGATTTGTTTCATTATCAGGAATATATATCAAAAATATACAAAATTATTATTCTGATTTCGTCAAACGAGTCAATGTTTATATTGAATTTTGTTTCCGTTTACTAGATCTAAAACGAAATTACAAACAAATTTAATACTGGAAACAAAATTATTATTTTATTTTCATATCGCAAATCAAAGCCGCTTACAGCTAAATCGTTTACGCAGGCCAACATCTTGCGACACAATTCAATTCTTAGAATCCACTTCTGATTCAGTTTATGAAATGTTTTGTTTATATTTCATCATTCAAATTTTTTCAATTAAAAAAAAAAAAAAACAGACAAAATGTTTCAGTAGCTGTAAAAATTTCTGGGAGCCTGGTTTTGTAAATTCCGAAAATAAGTTATTCGAAGCGCTTTACATACCTTTTGCAAATTGACGCTATACCTTTCTCTCTGTCAAGAGATTTTTATGTACATAAAATTCTAAATCAGTTTAAGAATGTCCTTTTATTCATCCATGTAGAAATCGAATGCATTGCAGCAACCGTCTCACTTGAGACAAGAGGCAGAAATGTTCCACAGAAATGTCTTATAATCGCAGGCAGCTTAAGTTTGAAAATAGCCATAGAGCGATTAATTCTCATAGCTAGGGAATGGGTATTTGTAGTATTTCTTCAACTTTTTTACCATTTGTTCGTTAATTAATTAATATTAATATTAAATGATTAATCTAGTTGTGGGCGTGATTATTGGAAAATATTAAGAAAATTCAATTTTTATTTAAAAGCATCTGGCCAAGTTTATATACTATGATTGCAAAGAAGCCCCTTCCAGCACTTAAGAACCATATCAATTATAGTCACGGTTATTGGAAATAAGGCGGCCAAAGTCGATATATTTGTGAAAAAAACGATGCGCTTTTGAAATGTCCATTTATCTGACGATAAGTCGATAAATCATCCATGATATTGTGACCAACATATTGCGAAGAAAGGGAAGGTACAATATGTGTTAATAGCACAATTGTCAGCCCCTTTTCCTAGACAGCCCAAGTTTTTACTTGACTATCCCAGGGTGGCGTTGGCAATCACATTGTAATGTGCCCAGTGTGTCGCACACCGCGGGTAAGGCCTTCACGGCGAGACTCACGTTAAGCCCTCGTGGACTTCTGTGACCAACATATGTGTTATTTTAGTTATTGCGTAACTGCTGCAATAGGTGGAAAATGTTATTATTTCAACGCTGGCGTCAGTCCTTGTGGACGATATGCAGCTGACGTGCTGTCTTTTTATGCACAATATATCATATCGTATCAAACATATAATGACATTTATTCGGGTTTTCAACACGCACCGAAAATACGCCAAAATCCTAACAAAATTTGCTCTAAATTAAGGAATATGTAAATTGCAAAATTGTTTGGAAAAAAGTTTCTCCCTACTAGGGCGATGTTGCCAAATTTCTGTCTCCACTGTCTCCATATCCAATTGTCAGCGTACTTGAATTTACCCATATGCGAATTTATTATGCTAAAAATATTAAAACGAATGTAGTTGAATACATCTTTCTCCAGTACATAATTATGTTTAAGAAAGTTTAACCTAAAAAAAAAAAAACAACAAATATTTATAGCCAGAGAAACTTTTTCATAACGCACGAAGTTTCTCCTTAATGATAGCACCCACATGCATACAAATATATCAGACTAAATATATAATGAAACTTAAGAAAGTTTCTTTTTGCTGTTGGCGTGTATTTTCAATCCTCAGTTTCTTTTAATTCCCCCAACTTAAAGACGTAGAACTAAATCAACCTAAGGTAGATTTGTTATTCCACATGTGGCATCAGATGTGTGTTTTCTTTAATGTTCTGTGTGGAATAAAATTTAATCTTTCTGTGCGTGTTATGTTTTATCACTAATAAGACCAAAAGCGTCAAAAAGGTTCAAGGCTCAGGAATATCAGGATAAAATATAGAAAAATGTTTATTTTAGATTTATTAAATGCTTGGCAATATTAAAATATATCAATGTAGAGTTATACATTTGATGGTCTCAAGTGTTATTTATTTAGTGAAAGATGAAATGGATAGTTTAACAATCGAAGAACGCATTAAAATAGTTAAAAATTATTTCATTCGAACAAAATTTTGTTCAGCGATGAAGCTCATTTCTCACTCGATGGTTACGTCAATAAGTAAAATTGTCGCATATGGGGCTGCGAGAACCCAGAAGGGATTGTAGAAAAGACATTGCGATCGGAAAAAATAACGGTTTACGAAGCATTATGGTGGTGCTAGAGGTGTCATCGGCCGCATTTTTTCGAAAACTATCTCACAAGGATCCACTGTTGCAACCAATCCAGAGGCGCTTGTTTAAATGACATTGTATTTCGTACATACTAGTAAAATACAAGCATCATAATGAAATAAAAGTTTCATCAAAATCACAGCTTTATGCGTGTTTTATTTAATTTTATTAGAAACCGAAAAATGGATAACCCTATATTAATTGCAAACATTTGTAATTTATGTGCTGACCATAATGTGCTTATTATGATGACACAATTTGTAATGCGACCCTGTACCAGTATCTTCCACTAGGAACACAACTTGGGATGAAGACGTTATCAATTAAAATTTTAGTATTGTTTAAGTTTCATGGAAATTGATCCACTTTTATGGGAACGAACATAAAGTCTTTAATTTACAAAAAGGATCACCAAGTCACCCATTGTTCCTAAGATCTATATCCTCTATAGCAGTGGCATCTACATAAATGAACATCAGTTGCCTCATGTATAATATAGCGACACAGGGGAACGGTTCAGCCGGTTTAGGCCATTTTTATTTTGTCATATTCGCAATTGTCAAAACAAAATTTTTATGAACGAAAATTTTAAGGAAATCACTAGATGATTACAAATTTCAGACGTGTAAAGGATTTCATGTTTTTTTTTTTCAAATTGTGGAAAGCGGAGTGGAAACTTGGGAAATTTGAAATAGTCGGAAATTTGGAAAAATTAGTGTTCAGAGATGTGCTCTATTAATCCAACATCACTATGAATG
>JAHXMU010025795.1:142140-199329 GCA_019455685.1 Philornis downsi | reverse complement strand
CAAAACAATTTTCTTTTTTTAACCAACACAAATTAGAACATTAAACAATTAGCAAAAATCTAAATGTTTTTTCTTGATATAAAAAATGGAATGGAACAATGCGAAACTCATACGATATACCCACTTGAACTCAGAGAATTTGCATGAACTCAATGAATTTGTAATCCATTTTGATTAAATTGTTTAAAACTCGTCCCTCACACACAAATATGAAAGTTTCGATATCAACGTATGATGGTATCACTATGCGAAGTTCAATTTGACAGTTTTGCTGCGTATTTCATCATCCTGTGTCAAAATTTTTTTTTTAATCAGTAAAAGTTCGCCACTGAAAATTTGTATTTTTCGAAAAATAATTGATCTGAAAATGACACTTTGTGGTTTATTTCTTAAAAAAAAACCACCAGGTAGATATGGAAATATTGGCATGCGTGCAGAGCAAACCAACGTCGCCATCATCAAGTTTATGGGAATGATGAGTGGTATGGTTAACGTTTAAAGATAAAATGAATAAAAAGCACGGTTCATTATGTCTCCAGAACAACTAATAGAATCGAGTTTGGCTCGCTCAGTTAAAGCTTGCACACAAAACACTTTAGATTGTCGCCAAAATTAAAGGCAAACATGACAATTCAACATGAGCGATAGGCATTCAGATACAATCCAACGATCGATTATGCTGAAGGACATCGGAAAGTTTGTCAACGATTATATTTCCTAGCAGAAAAGTCAAATTACCACAATTGACCTCGCCGCCTGAGCTATTGCCATAGTTGGTTTTTGACCGACAACCTTAATCGAAGCATTTTTTTGGAAAATATATAAAAATACGAAAGTTCAGATACAGATATGGAAAACATTACTTTTCAATAACTACATGCTGTTGTTATATGGCGCAGAATCCTGGATTATGACGCAAACGGATGAATCAGTGCTGGCAGTTTTCGAGAAGAAAATACTCCGGAAAATATATGAATCCATCATTGTTAAAGGAGAGTATCGACGTCGCATGAACAGTGAACTGTATGAGCTAATGCCGACATTGACGTGGTCAAACGCATTCATATACGGCGATTGCGTTTGCTGGGTCATGTTGTGCAGATGGACCCAAATGCTCCGGCACGAAAAGTTTTCGACAACGAACTCGATGGACGGTGTAGAAGAGGGCGACCAAAACTCCACTGAAAGGACCAGGCTTTTGAAATACTATCGAAACTTGGTGTGACGAATTGGAGGAGAATCGCAGAAGATTGAAACGCTTGGAATTATTTTCTACGGATGGCGTATAATAGATAAGTATGTCTATTCCAGTAGCCACCTAGGAAGAAAAAGACATGCTGTGACATCTATTTACGTCGAGAATAAATGCAAAAAAACCTTCTTATGGCCAATAACTCGTACCGGGGCTATGTAGTTTGTAATAAATTCCATCCTTATACCCGTAAGGTATATAATAAATAAGCCTTCATTAAATATTTACGAATAAGACCCTTAAAGTATTACCCTTTGTATAGACGGAGCTCCCCCTCTTTTTAAAATCACAACCTAATAAGCCAAAGTAAATTTTCTAATCGACAATCGGAATACGTTGGAATTTTATTACTTTACCACTTTCTCGATGCTAACTTGCGTTAAAGTCGTCAATGTTCGACCAGAGCGAAGTAAATCTTTCACCAAATCTCTGTCAAATGCACGTGTTTTCGATAATGTCGGTTTACCGTAAATCTTCTTTAGCATTTGCAATGATTTGGCGTATGAAATTCTATTTGCAATACAATACACTACAATGTAAAATTTGAGACAAATTCTTTGCTTGACATTTTCATCCATTGGAAAAATCACAAAACACACTTGGGATGAGTTGACAAAATTGAAGTCTGTAATCAAAATAAACTATAAAAGGAATTATGATAAATTTTTTAAAGGTTTTTAATTCGCCACGAAAGTTGATCTAAAACGTGCGGTGGTGATTGTTTTCGTTTTTCATTATATTCTGCTTGAACTTGAAGGCAAAATTTCCTACAAAATTATTAATATGTTTGTATAGACTTCAACAAAACTTTCCATATATAAAACCTAAAACTGTTTAGTAATTTAATATTTGCTCTAGTATTGGATATTGGATGTTCATAAGTAACTTATCATAATCTATTCTGTCAATCTTTTGATTCTTAATAAAACACTATTCCTGAAATTTAAATTAAAATTGGCTTTATCTCACACATGTCAATTAAAGAAATAACTGTTCTAACATCTCATCTCATGACAATGCGTCTTACATAAAATAAATTATTTATCTGTAGATCTCCTATCGACACCATTTCCACATGACATTGAGCAAGGTGTTCTATTCGAAATTGCCACTTTTGATTTAGAGTCCGATATGTTTTATTTAGCAGTTATATTTTAACAACGATGCAGGTGTGTTCTAGTATAGTGATGGGGGGATAAAGTTGGTTTTGGCGAATTCAGATCTATATGTGGGTTTTCTTAATCAGGCTTGTTTTTTTTTCTATCCACCAAACATTTATTATACAGTTTATCTTAAATGTCTCACATTTAGGGTAAATTGGTTATGCACATTTAAAAACACAAACTAAAAACACAGCAATAAATACAAAATATTACAAAAAATGTCGGATTTGATTTTGGTTTTTGCTATACTACAGCTTAGGTGTTCACTTGAACGTGTTATAGTCATATCTAAAATCTATAGTTTGTGTATTTGGAGTATCAAATGTTAAAACAATAATTTGCACAAAATTTACATATTTTGCATTTTCATTTGGAAACAGTGCAGATGAACTGTATTTTTGCATAAATTTCATTTTATAATGAAAACACAAACACACACATAAGAAATATCTCTACATATATTGTAGCAAAATTTTGTTCTTTGTTCTTTTAGTTTCCTTTTGTAGATGCATATAAAATCACTGGAGATGATAATGTTGATTGTCATCATCAACATTAATTTATATTTGCATAATATTCAACTAAGATGCTACATTTAGATGGATCTCTATGCTATGGCACAGTTTCCCCCAAGGGTGTCGTTCTCTATCCCCAGTACTGTTTCGTTAATCTACGTTATTAGGAAATATTTTAAGATATGTGGTTGTTACTTATCTGATATTTCATATGGGGTCACAGTATTGAAACAGCTTGAATGTCACTTTCCTCTAAACAGAAAATATGATAAAGACGTTCACAGAAAATAACTGCCAGAGCAATAAATAGTAATATTCATTAAATATCATAAATTTATAATATTCATTCGTTCGTTGTGAGGAAATCAGAAACGGTCAAATAAAAGAAAATGTGCAACTGAAGTAAAATTTATCTTTTAATTTCAAGCAAACTTTAATCCGTACGTTCACTTAATTATAGCTTATTTACTTGCAGACTTTTAATCCTTAAACAAGTGTACTTCATTAAAATGCGTCTCTCGATGATACGACGAATATATTTGCAATCCAATTGCTCATGCCCAACTATAACCTAGCTATGAATCCAAAAATAATGGAAATTGGTAATTATTAACTAGTTTCCACAAAGAATTATTTATGTACACGGTACACACTTGAAATTGGTTGATTTATGACGTGTAGTAGAAACGAAAGCTATTATTTTTACATGACTTTGAAGAGTTTAGTTAGCACAATTACAATGATTCGATTTAGGTCAAACATATATTGTTTTATTGCATAACTTGCTGGCATTTTGAAGGCAATTCCACTATATCTCTCTAATAAAAAATGTAGAATCATCAGTAGAATCATTCGCCATAGACAAGAATAGGGTTTATGTATAACAGCTGTAAGGTGTGTATTCGTAAGACTCGCTTCTGTCGAGTTACTGTTGATGTGTATGTGGCATGGCATTGCTCTGCAATTACTGTACTGTTGACCAAAGATGAATACTTCTGAGCGACTGCTTCCTTCAGACGGTCCAATAGTTCATAGTACAGGTCCGAGTTAGGGTTGCGGTTAATGTGTCCAGTGGGCCTCCCCTGGCAAGCAGTAATGGCATTGTGGGATGAACCAAATATAATGTGCCCACATTTTGGTCATAGAAAGTCATAGTCGATGAATACTTGACAATCCCACCAAACACATACACATAGGTCGCTAATTATGGCTTGGCAACGGTTTGGGCTAGCTCACTACAATTCAACCACGACTGTTTTTCCTTGACCTCATCGTAAGAGGCAATTCGCAGATTGGAATTAGGCCAATAAGGATTATTTGCATTAGTTCGTGTAGCAGCAACACATCAAGTTTTTTTTTGGGTCCAGCCTTATTCAAGTGATTCCAAAGCAGTTTTTATGTCAAGTTTAACAATCGAAACAATGCTTACATGATGGTCGGACTTCTGTCTCTATTATTCTATCGAGAAAATTACCGGAATGGAGTAGACGAACATAAAATTGGGCATGATGTGCTGTTACTGTATCAAAATCATAAACACTTTTCAAATTTTTAGCAACCTTGCTTTTGTTTTCGCCTTTGTGGAAGAACAACTGTAAACTATGGCATGTTTTTTTTTTTTTTTTTGCTGGTGTCAATTTTTGACACGCGTTCAAACAAAACTAAGCCAAACTATCACGAAACTATGTGAGTGGCTTTCTGAGTACGAAATCTTATCTTTGAAATGCCATTTGGCGCATTCAGATCGTACTTACATAACGTGAAATACAGATTACTAAAGTCACCAATTTGAAAAATTTTGGATACTTTTTTGCTCTACCTGTATTAATATACGCATTTTATAAGATTGGATAATCATAATTTTTAAGTATACTGCAGCTACCTTCACGAATATTTAAATTTGATTATTTATTTGATTCCTTCTCCATTCGATATCAAAATATAGATCTTTATTTTTGACACGAAACGTAAGGAAGGTATTGTGTGATTTCTGTAAAATCCAAAACGACTGATGATTTGTACTCATTTTCCTTTTCCTCTCATTTTACATTTAAGATCAGAAACAATCAATCATTTACTTACTCAAGAACAGAATCAAAATATTAATTTAGCTATACATCATATATGCCAGCGACATATGAAGACTGTCTTTAGAAGAGAGTTCCAATCGCTCTGTTTGTGTTTTCCAATTCTATACTAAGTCCTTCCAATGTTAACTGAGGTAATAATAATAATTTTTTTACTATTTGATCGGTTGTATACTCCGATTATCCTACAATTATTTGTTAACTTGTCAACCTTATTAGCTCATTTATAGATATTAAAATTTGAGACCGGCATTGCAATACAAGAAGGCAGTACAAATGTTAAAACTATATGTTATTATATTTCTATGCATTTCACTATATTTACAAGACCGCGATGGGATCTTGAAGTGAAACTAACAAAACGTGAAAATTAAAAATGCAATCAAACACGGTTATAACGCACTCGTCGTAAATTTTTTCAGAGGATCAAAAAATATTTCCAATATATTTTAAAACTTTTGTTCACTTTCCCAAATATTCGGTTAGAATGAATTGTTGTAGATATTGTCGATGAGATTATTTTGTGTGGATGTGCAGATATGAAGCGCTGGAATAAGAACTGTTCACTATAAAAAAAAGTTCGTTTCAAGCGAGTTCGACGTAGTCATTGGGACCACAAAAATCATTCATAATAAATGTAATCGGTTATAACTTGTCCACCTGAAATGTATGTTGTGCATGATTGTTGTTTATCCATCGACAACATTATATTACGTATGAACATTATTTCCATTACTTATAACTCATACGCACTGTTGCCCAAAATGAATAGATTGAAAACAACTACGCAGTTCTTAAAGTACACATCTAATAGGCAATTACTGTGTATAGAAGCAATTAATATATTAATCAATTATTGCATAGGGTTACTAATTTAGTGGTTTCAAAACAACCGCCTTGGCGAGGCTGTCAGATGTTAAATACCTGTAATATTAAAATAGTTAAGACTTACCATAAAAGTGATAATTCAAACGTGGGCACTTCTCGTGCACACGGGGTGATTATAGTTGTCATAATCGACCTATTGTGCAATAAATTTTTAGGATTATAAACAAATTTGAAGAGACTGGAAGCATTACAGATGTGGTCAAGCGTGTGCATCATTGCAATGTACGATTCTATTAGTGAAAGTGACTGATAATCCGAATTTCAATCCAGAGGCCGTGGTGGATTTTTAATACACTTAACATTTCAGGTTGATACTGTTCTAAAATATTGGTATTAGATTTACATATCGTCCCGTATATCTGTATTCCGTAGGTCCATACTGGCTTTGAAGTTTGTTGTTCATATTAAGCTAAGATTTTGGCAATGTAATTTTCGAGTTTTGATTTTAAGGTTTTGATGTTTTTCAAGTACGTCGTTTATCTAGGATGATACCAAGATATTTTACAGCATCCATCTTTAAAATTGATTTTCCGAAAATACTGATAGAAAGACAATCACCCTGACCTAGAGAGATTGTAATTTGATTTGATTTTTCAGAATTGGCTTTTATGTTTCATTTTAACAACCATTGTTCGCTGTGGCGAATGTGATTTCTGAGAAATTTAGAAGCCTCTATTCGGTAGTTGTTTAATACAACAATTTCTATGTCATCATTATTTATGTTGCTATGGTTACACTATCAGTGATTAGCATATCACTGAATGCCTGCTGAATGTCAAAAAATAGAACAGCTCGTTAATAATAGTTAACTCTTTGTTGTAAAAAATGTCGGCTATAGAGTATTTAATTCAACTGCAAAATCTTTTTGAAAAATAAAATTAATAAATAAATAGTTACTGGTATTTCTTTTTGGATACGGCATGTTGATACTTTTGTATTGAAAATAACTGTTTGTTTTACAATTTTACTCTTCAATTTCCGAACGACAATTGAGGTCTGCGTCTATTTTAATTTAGTTTATTTTAAACTATGGAATTTTGGAGGTGGAAAAAGTTGAACAGGTTTTTCGATGATGCAATGATGAGATACAACATTATTGTGATGGAAAATCCATAAGTTTTCTTTAAGCAAATCTGCCCTTTTCAGATAAACTTCTGCTAATGATTCCTAGTTCGCTACACAGTGTTAGCCACAGAAACGTCAAAGTTATCTTGACTTTTTTTATTTCCGCGTTTTTTTCCGCTGAGTTGAAAGCATGTATTACGAATCTTATTGACTAGTTTGCGTAACAAACCCATGAATCCATGAGTTACCACCAATTACAATGCGTTTTATGAATGTGGGATCGGAATTGAATCGGCTTATAATGCCTTCAGTGGCCTTAAGAACATATAGTTTTCGAAAAAATTCAGGTCTTTCGGAATTCTTCGAGCGGTGACGCGTTTCGTACGAAAAAAGCCTAAAAGAATATTTTCAGTCATCACTTCCTTCAATTTATTAATACTAATTTCAGTTGAAAGTGTCGATGGCGACATGAGCTAGGCAAAAATTGGAACGAGTTAATAAAATGGAGCACTGTAAGCAAACAAAATGACAAATCAGGCTCAAACTCCTCGTTGGTAAGGAAGACAGTAGTGTCAACTGGGAGAGAAAAGAATTTTGACTGCCCCTTTAAAAGGGGTTTTTAAATTATAATTTCGTGGTATTTTTTGACAGGATCTATTGCAGTTTTCGGAAAGCATCGAAGTACAAAATTATCGAATTTATCAACCCTAATTTCGATACAACATTCCAAATTACCACCCTTGCATACCACTAATATAATTAAGGTAAATGTTAATGGTATAAGCATATGAGCAGTGCTATTAAATTTTCTGTCGTATGTACTGCCACACTAAGTGCTATTTGTTGCAGCTAACCAAATATATTTATTACTGAGATTGATGTACATAAATTTGATTTCAATTTTAATGATGGGAAATAAAATTGAAATAAATTGATTACCTCGTTTGTGTGCCGGTGATTCCTCTTGATGAAGTGTTCAAATTATAGCTGCAGAGATATGCTAGTGTTGGGTTTTATTGCTTTATTGCTTTGACAACTGATTGAGTAGTCATGTATTTCATTTGAAATTATTCTGGTGTTACCAACTAAGTGGTTTTGAAATTCATGTCAATTAATTGTTTCCCGCAGGCAAAAAATACACATTTTTAAATTGCCACTTATAGCTAAATGATTTTTCTAAATGTTGCTACAATTGCTGTTATAGACATGCAGACATAAACAAACGATTGTTTGAAATCAGATTCCGTAGGCAAAATTTGGCAGCTAGAATCTCATATGTCATGGAGTCGATTTTCCAGTGAGAACATTTTGATAGACTAACACACTAAGTTTAGAGCACTGAATTACTATATATTTGTATCTCCTGAAAGTAATTTACATTAAATTAACACGTTAATTCATCTTTGAAAAATGCTTTGCACCCTGCTAAGGGTGCTTTCCGTGAACTTTGCGGCATTCCTTTTTAGACATATTTAGATGGGTCTTTCCAAATTTCGATTACTTAAGGTGTCCGTTAACACATCGGGTGACCGTTAATGTACTAACCATAATGTCTCGATCGGTCACACTCGATGATTAATGAAATATATAAATTTGTTTTTTAAAAAACTTTGGGGGAAACGCGGTTGCTCGGAGAGCCTGAACTATATGTATTCTTCTACGACAACAAACTTGGCTTTACTATCACCTATTTTCAAAATATAATACTGAGTTTCTCCAAAATATATATTTTTTACAGCAGGGACATAAAGAAATGCAAAAACAAGTAATAGAGTCCCATTTTAAGCGGTTGTGTGAGCTATTTTAAAAGAGATAATGGGGAAAAATTGTGGAAAACGACATCTGTGAACTTTAATTTGCCGTATGATCCTTAATATCCTTAATATATATCATCTAAGAAGTATAATATTTATATTAAACAAATTTGTGAAATGATGAATGAGCTATAAAATTGCCAAACATTGTAGTATGATAACCGAAAAAGTTTTTGATTTATTAAAGTATGACGAAAAATTGCGACGAGGAGAAACAAAATCAAATAGGGGTTTGAAATATCATATCAATGTACTTTGACAGTAATTGTCTTGGTTGAGATCCCAAATAAAAAGAATTTTTCTTTCATTCAAAAATTGCAGTAAAATTTGTCTGATGGAAATAAGGAATACAAAAATTTCAGTTATGTGATCTGACTTGCATATACCTTCACTTAATGCCCGTTCTTATCTGTTCGTTGGCGTTTAGAGATTACAGATAAAAGATAGAATTTCGGAAAATCGGCCAATTTGCATATGGGTACAAGAAGGGTTGTAAATGTCGTCCTATACTCTTCTCGGTTTCTATCCTTCTCTCAAATTTAGCAAACGCTTGACGTGAACTAAATTTGACTGAATTTAGTGCAACTGAATAAAATATATGATGTTAAGAATAAATGGCTTAAAACGGTCATTGTCTTCGGAAGAAGGCAGAATTTTTTTCACATTTTGGCAAATCATTATAAAGCGACACAATAAACAAAAAAATTTAAGCAATTGCAACGAATTATAATTTACAAGGAAAAAAATGAATTTTGGAAAATCGGCCAATTACCAGAAAAAGTGAGACGACGTTAGTTTTTTACGATTCTCAGCTATGATATGGCAAACTACTAGGCCGGGCACTAAAGATTCATAAAGATTTGCGCCAGTTACCGCTTTTACCAGCCATCCAGCCGAAATGCAGACATCTATCAGTCGACTTGGAAACTCAAAACATGCATTTGGCTAAAAAATATTTGGTATTTTAACGGTGAAGCTAAAAATTTGGACATCTTCAAAAGTGTACATAGCAAGCAAGATCCTCTTAAAGATGCATTTATTGTTTCTCAAGAGGTAATAACAATCGGGATATTATGCGATGAAATTTTAAAATTCGAAATCTTCGAAATTTGAATCTTTTTCAAAATCATGAAATCACATGTTAGAAATAAAAAAAATTGTGTTTTTGGGAATTTCAACTATAGATTTAAAAGATATCCTGAAATTGTTTTAAATTTCAATAATTGTATATAGTAAAAGTCGTCAAATTTCAATTCATAATAAATGGTGTAATAATATCTGAAATAAATTTTTTTTTCATGTTAGGTGCCGAAAGGGGTGTCGTTATTTCACCTTCCAGACAAATAGACATATCTCAACCGTCTCGAAAATTCTGGCATCCAACTTCGTATAGTGTTACCTAAGGTGTAGCATGTCCTGTTTTATGCGTCGCAATCTTTTTCGTTTCAAATGCTACATGTTAGTACCCCGTCAGGCAGTGTAGAGCATAAAAAATGCCTGCAAAAACTTTGATTTTTTTATTACACGTTGTAGTCGCATGCCGTAGGTAATAAATTTATGTAAATCTCTACATGAAAACAAAGTATCATTATCATACAATCGCTATAAACGGCAACATTAGGAATAAGAATAAAAATGTCAATGACAAAAGCTTAGTAATATAATACGCACACATTTAATATCATCGTCATGCAATGTATTTTTATCCAAATGTATCCACATAATTCCGTACCCAAATATAACTTCACATGAACGACTGATAGACAATTAAATGACTGATAAATGTTTTATATTTATTGTTCATAAAAATGACAACCAAAGCAGTAATCTTGCTTATGGTGGAAATGTCTATGTTGGCTGGGCGGTAGAGAATTTTATGTTGTGACAAATGGAACCTTAATGTTACCAGATAAATGTATTTTGGTATAATGTAAATTTCGAAACGTTCATGTGAGTCGTTTAGTTCAAACTTATTGAAGCAATTTCAAAATCCAAATAATGCAGAAAGATAAAAGTGCAATTTTTATATGTACCAGCTTTATTTTGATTGGTGGTAAATAAAAAAATAGAAAATGTTGCCAGTTTTCAATTCAGTTGATAAATTTATTTATTTATTTTTTTTTCTATTGAAAAAAATTTACACAACAAATAGATTTATTCAAGTGAAAAATAGCACGTCAGTGTAAGATAAATAGCAGTTAATATCACGCGATATACGTCATTACTGCATTAGAAGTTATGTAAAGTAAGTTATGTAAACGTTATGTACAAAATAGGTGACACATGTAGACGATTTAGGGCCAACTAGTTTCAATCGCATTTTTCTCTGAGTCCTTCGCGAAATTACAACAATTTGCTTGATTAAACTTTAGCTCTGTATATGAGATTAGGTGATTATATTGTTAACTTTAGCAGCCCTACGTATTGTTAAAAGTCGTCTTCTGAATGTTTTGCCATTTAAGCATGACATGTGCTGTTTACGGTGACTTCAAATTTGTTACAGCAAAAAAAAAAAAAGAAGAATTAATTATGAAGATTTTCTACGTGAATTATTAAGCCAATTGTGAGTCAATAAACTTACTACCTGTTGCAATTTAGTAAACTCTTTATATTGAAACTCAGACTTCAAATGTTGTCTTGAATTCAGCTTTGAAAACAGCAGCAACTGTGGGCAAGATCTGCTCGAATTCAAGGATCTACGAGTCAGGATTTCAATTGCATTTTCGGTTAAGTACTTAATGGAGAAAACAGACTAAATTGGAGGACTTACTTGACTTTTATTAGTGGGCTTTATTTTAAAAGTTGACAGTGGCGTGCTTGAAAGATGTTGGAGAAAATCAAGGCAAGGAAGTTCTTGCCAACTTTACACACGAAACCTCCATGGATGCCGCATGGGTATAAAAATTCGGTACTTTTTATACATATACATGATTGTTTACAGTTACCCTTAAATCAAAAAATAAATAATTAGTTTATAAATAATTCAAATTCAATAAAATTAACTGCGGGCAAAACAATTTATGAAGTTAAAATTTTAAATCATTAATTAATTTATAAATAAATGTTATAAAAATATACATCACCTTAATTGTTTGCTCAAAAGAAGTTTTATGAAGGTCGTTCAAAATCAGTTGCAATGCACAAACATGCATTCTGTCAAAAAAAAAGCGAGATACCGGCAATTGATCATTTAAAAATTCTGCTCAAGACGATTTTCAAAAATCTTCTTTTCGTTAAGTGGTCTCAACTATCGTCTACATTGATGCGAAGCTGTCATCTAATTTGTTTACAGTGGTTGATTTTGTCAACAAATCTTAAGTGTGGTTTTCAATTTTTACAACGGATAAAAATATCAAATCAGGAATTTATCCCAAATCTTTTATGGCAAACGGAATTTAGTGTGGAGAATCGCTGAAAATGTTACAGAAGGCTCACGATGAATCGACTTTGTCAAAAAATAGATGGATGAACAAAGGCGGACGAGAGGTGGTGGAAAACTTGCCTCGCTCTAACAAATCGATCAGTATAACATCGTCAAACTAAAGGAAATGCGAGCTGAAAATCGTTATATAAGTTTAAAAAAATAGCCGCTGAACTATCTGTTTCTCAAAAACTAATTCGTACCATTTTGAATGATTATTTCAGTGATTTTTTTTTTTTTTAAATTCAATCACGTAAATTCCGTTGCAGAAATGCAAAAAAGAGTCAATTCTGATTCAGCATTTGTAAAACCTACAACTGGCAACCAGACACACGTTTGGGGGTTCAATATACAAACAAATTAACAAGCTTTGGAATGACGTCTTCCAACATAGCTCAAACCACATAAACCACATCAAGGTCGATCAAAAGTTAAGGTAACGTGTGTTTTCGTGTGGTAAATAACGAATATTATCGTTATAAGGCGTTTGAGATAGCAAATTCTTTGGAATGGGGGCAGATTTTTAAAAAAGAAACACATGGACTTTATATCACTATAACATATCATCCCATAAGTCTGTCATTATAAACGAATTTCTCAAAGCTCAACAAATATCATCGAAAAATATCAGTATTGATCTGCTATGGCTCCGGCTGAATTTTTTTCTCGTTTTAAAACTCAAATTACCAGTTCGATGCATTCATTTTCAAACGGTAGAATGCATGGAAGATAACTCACGGCAATAACTAATATACGATATACATATATACATACGGCTATCCATTTAGTGGTTTCAAAACCGCTCTTTCAAATCTATCAGCTGTTAAATACCTGTCATCTGAAGTGTTATTTATTTAGTACAAGCTGTGCCATTTACAAGCATGGATCGCCTAACAATTGAAGAATGCGTAAAAATAGCTACAACTTACTACAAGAGTGGTGATTCAAACCGCTTAACGTGAAAAGGTGAAATTACCAATTGTCAATCAATTTTTTGGTTTCAAAAGTAATGTTAACTAAAAAGTAACGTTATATAAATATAAAATATATTTTAACATTAAATGTAAATAATTTTGATGTTTCATAATTATTTTGCATTTTGTTAATAAATTCTTGGTACAAAAAATTCCTGCAGTGGATGCCAGTACTTTATTGGCATGAAAATTACATTCATTTATATTTATTATGTTTCACTCCATAGCTTAATTGTTTCACAAATTATTCAGTTTAATATCGTATCAGCTGTGAGCAATGCAGTGTTTCAAAGCTTGCACTTAGTCGTATTTTTAGTACAGTCGAGATGTCTACAGCTTTTCATCAATATTTATTTACTTGGTCATCGCCTGACCGAAAGCAATCATCAATTCCCTTCCGCTATCTTTTTTTTTCTTTGTTTTTGTACAAACCCGTTTTGATCCATGTGCTTTCGATACAAATAAACATGTTTAATATCCTTCAATTTCACCACCACCATAAACGATAGAAGATACTATTGGGCGTTCATATTCAATTTTATTGCCGAATTAATGAAGAAAAAATAGATCGAGAAAATGACAAGAAATTAAATTTACGAGTTTATTTATTAGCTTTCACATCCAACATGAGGATATATCAAACTGCTATGAATACTATAATAGATGAAATTTTATCAGTAGCAAACCATGCTGTTTAACTAATGGTTATATTTTTGCCATAAACATGGGCTAAGTGTATGAATTTTTAAATGAATGTGCGGTGAAGTGGTAATTTGTATGTGCATCACATTCTATATATCATTATATAAATAGATAAGATATGTGTTTTTTAAGATAAGAGTTAAAATGGGAATAATTGATTTGTAAAATCTATAATTTCGACAGGACGTTGATCTATACAATGTACGGGGGTATTTATGAAAAGTTTAATTCAGATACAAAAATTAAGTTTAAAATTTAAAAAAAAAAATGTGAGAGGTGGTAGTTAAAAATTCTGAATTAAAGTGGAATAAAAGAACCAAAATGATAAATTTCTTGAGTCTTCTGTTTAGAAATAATAGATGGACCAAGGTTTTTACTAAGTCATACAATTTTTATCCTAAGGGGCGGGGCAATACAATTCATTTTTATTCGTAAAACTAAGTTTAATAAATGCCTGATGCATCCTAAATTGTATTGACCTAAGTGCAATTGAATGAAAGATGTGAATTTACTAACTTATGGGATAAATTAGGAAATTTATATTGAAACTGCCAGAAAGGGAATAGTTCCGCGATAGATTTTTTTCAAATTTAACCAAGTATTATAATGCAGTTAAAAAAATTTAAGTAACTTAAGTCTACGAATTAAGGCTGATACTAGACTGCCCTTTTCGTGGTGAAGCTCCTTGTAAAAATATAGTTGTGAAATTTGTTGATAAATTGTTTACACCAGGCGGTACCATATTTTTCGCTAGGAAAATATTCTTAGTTGGCAACGCCTAGCTTTTTTTGTCGGTTTTCTACACTGAAATTTGTAACACTTACATTTTATTTTGTAATATGTCCGATAATACATATGTCGTGAAATAAAACAGTACTGAAAAGACACAATTTTAAAATTTTGCAAATATATTCTCGAAAATTTTAAGACGTAGAAATATATTATAAGTTGTGTTGATTTCAGTGTTGAAAGCCAATTAAAAAATCTGTCAATGCCGCTCATTTTTTTTTACAAATAAAAGAACATTATATCTAGCTGAAGAGATTACAGCTGAAAAACTAAATTTCTATACTTCAGTTAATTTATATCAAAGGTAACAAAGAGTCGCGGCGATGCCCACATCTCCATTCCCAAAAATTTGTTCCCTGAACACATAATGATAATAAGCAAAGAATAAATGGGTTATTTGCATGGGAGGTACCAGAAGTGGTATGGATACTTAGTTGATTTCTCCCAAGTTTCGTAGAGAACTATAAACCAATATACTGGTAATGAACAAAAAAGTAGGCTACAGCAAACTGTTGATTAGAAATTAATTAGGAAAGACTGAATTGGGGAAAATCGGCCAATTTGTAAGAAAAGTGGCTGAAGGTGTGTTGCGGCTCATATAGCTTACACATTGGGTTAACTGGCGTGAAAAACATTTCTCGCAGAGCATGAAGATAATGTGAAGTAGACAGGCGTAAAGTTGAACGTTTGCCGTAAGTTTTTTTGCAAAATATTTGTATTACATCACAGGTACGTAATATCAGAAATAATAAATGACCAGTGTAACTTCGCCAGATGATACTCGCCTGCCTGGCTTCATTACCACATATTACAAATATTTCTTATCAGCCAAAAATTAGGGATTGTTTTGTCTATAATCATAAAATTATCTCTTTATTACCTGTTAGGCAAATGCGAGTCGACAGGTTTTCAGCCAATCGCAACCGTACTTCATCCTTTCGTGCAATTATATATGAAGTGCACACATGTGAAATCGTCATCCGTTTACTGTTGCAGGTAAAAAGAGTTAGTATATATACAGCTATTAACAGCAGTAGTCACTCACTTTACATCGAAAGTTACGCCAATCGAAATCACAAAGTCTTTACTAACAACTGCATACTGTGATATTTTGTAAAAACATAACAGTCAACACTACATTAGAACATATTACCAATTCTACGGTTGTTGTGTGGAAACAGTCTGAATTATGATGTTCTCAGCTAAAAGCAATATTTTGGCAGCCGGCATCTTCTTTTTGCAATTTTTGTAATTCAAAAGTTTCTGAGAATAGCATGTGTTACCGAAGAGAAGGCATGTGAGAGCACCACACATTCAACAGATGGTCGACACATTGAAGGTTCTGTTGCCAGCTCGGAACCATAAAAATCGGACAATGCGTTCATAGGGTATAACGTTTAGTGCACCAAACTTGCTTTTCTGTCAAAACTGAATCACTATGAACTCAGACCTAAAGCAAACGCTCTATAGAATGTATGCACTTTTCATGCAGTCAAAAGATGTCGCACAGTGCTTCGTTCCATGGAATGATCACTATTATGCTAAACATTAGACATTTGTTTTATTGCGTTCTGAAATCAATTGTACTCAAGCACGATGTTGTTTGTGGATTTAGAGATTTTAAGCGGAAATTGTTACACAAAGTAAAGTGCAGGGGCGGCACACCATTTGTTTTTAAATAACTTTTTTTTTATCAGTGCATTACAACCACTTTATATTTTTTTATTGTATTGAAAATTCAATTTTATTTTATATAACTAATTAGTTTTGAAGATGACAGGCCGCAAATGGCCTCCATGCTATACGACCCCTAATCAGAAAGTTATTCAATGTGGCCTGAAGGGTTGAAGTCGGGATCGCCTCAATTATTGTTTTAATGGACTGTTTCAATTCAGTCATATTCCTTGGTTTCGTTGTGTATATCTCTTGCTTGATATAACCTCATAAAAATAGTCTGATGCAGTCAGGTAAGGTGATCTTGGGGACCAGCGGAAAGTGAAGTTTCTGGATATTAATTTGTTTGGAAACTTTCGTTGGAGCTTCGCCATAACCGGTCTGGCTATGCGTGCAGTTGCTCCATCTTGCTAAAACCAAATGCTGTTGAAACGGATACGACTTCGGCGCAGATGTTCCTTCAATTCCTTTGCATAACAGTCCCCACTGGTTCCCGTTTTGTGTTTGCATCACAATTCGCTCAAGCAATCATGTTTTCAACAGGCACGCGGACTGGCGGACATGGCTAGATCGACGTTGATTTTTGCTATGTTTTCAACAGACACGTGGATACGGAGCCAATATGAATATGGATCACTTTTATTTCAAATTTTAGCCTCCTGGCTCAAGCAAAGTATGCTTTCAACAGGCATGCAGATGAGGAGGTATTAGATCCACAAATATTTAAGCATGTTATTCCCTGATAAAAAGGCATACTAAATGAACATATTTGGCTTTGAAACTCTACACTTGCAGATCATACTAAATCATACGTAGTAAAATCAGTCGTTATAGAAAATAAATCTGGAATAACGTCTTCAGTTATTTAGTTGGAGGTTGGAATCAAATATATTATCGAGGGATTCCAGATGGGCCGGCCTTCTAATTTTTCACTACAGGTTTTAATAGTGCATCATGAACTAAATCCCTCAACGAAGATTTAACATCCATATCCTGTTCCGCCTATCGAGTCTATTGTCGAAAATTTCACTACGGATCATTGTCGTCCATCTGCACAGTGTGAATCAGCGCTGCAATCCTGCCATAACTAGTCCGGCTGTGTGACAAGTTGCACGAATTTGAAACCGATTCTCTTTCACCTGAGACTGTGCCTGCGCGTAAAACCTCAATTATACAGCCTTGTAATAAGTTTTCAGCGACGAGTTAAGTCACGTTACAGGTGCACCTATTACTTCGTTTTTTCTCTACAAAAAAAATTCTACTTATTACAACTACTACTAATTATTATGTATTTTAAAAATTAAAATTTTTTAGTATTTTTAAGTAATATCCTGGTAGCAACATTTATGAACAATTTGTATTTAGCACTTAGTTTTATGTAACTTTTAATGAGTTGAAAATACCTCCGAAACAAAAGTTTCTACATAGTACACCCTCACTTTAGTGCACCTTTAAGTTTAACCGCACAAATATCTAATCTAACATGGATTAAATATTGCAATATGAACAGCAAATGGTAATGCTGAAAATATGTATATGAAAAACGGACTTTTGATGGGCACTTTCGTTAGAATGTTTAAACATTTATATGGATATTCATTTTTAACGTTACCCCATAACCCTCTCGGTATCTGTAGACAGTCCCAACGTCTGGCTGTAAATAAACATTTAACGGGCAGCTAAACTTAATGACTTCAACGAAAACAATAAACTCTATGCAAGCCAATGTGGTAATTGTGCAATGAATGTTTTATGAACATTTAAAATATGACAATGGCAATGCGACAATTTGTGTAGCTTTGTGGTGCAATAAACTTGAAAAAGAAACACCTTCTCCGTCTGTGGCGCACAAATGCTTCTGCAAACAACTACAATTCTTTTGGGTGAAATTTGCTTGCATTACATTTACACTGCCGCCGTACTAAGCCAACGAACCGGAAATTCATTGTTTGGTTGGAAGTGTAAACAAGTGGCCTAACAACCGCAGACAACTTCGAATACACAGTTGCACAGAGTGTCTGTTGGCGCTTCATATTGTGGCAAAAATGCACTTCACGGTGATAAATTATTAAAATTACCTGGAAAATGAGCACGTTAATGTTGTAAACAAGGATTGCAAATTTCCACGACTTAACATGGGAAAGAATCTTCTGCACTTTTACAATGAGAAAAATAGCAAAATTTTAAGTTATAATTTGACAAAAATTGAATTTGTTGCTTTGATTCGCAGATGTATTTAAATAAAGTAAGAAATATCGATTTATAATTCAATATAAACTCTAAAAGATATGTGCTCATAAACTTTCAAATATCGTTAATAAATCCCAGGGCCCAGTTCAATATACCCAGCAATCTATATATACTCGTATATAACTGTTGAGTTGTTAACTGACTGACCGGTCATCGCCCATGCCAAGTGGCTACAGCTAAAATTACATGCTCTTTATAGAGCACATCAAAAGAAAGAATTTTTCAAAATTCGTACTTAAAATTCAATTTCATCAATTCGTACAGCTAAAATTACATGCTCTTTATAGAGCACATCAAAAGAAAGAATTTTTCAAAATTCGTACTTTTTGGGATAAAACAGGGTAAAAAAAAACAAATGTGGCATAATTGTCCAGCTCAAATGGGCAGAGGTAGCATCGCGAAAATTGGTGTCCCATATTCCTCTACCAGAATATACATGAAGAAGAAATTTTTCGAAATTCGTGCTTTTACAGATAAGAACAGTATAAAAAAAGGGCAAATTAGGTCCTATCGCTCAACTCAAACGAATAGAACTAGAATCATGAAACTTAGTATCCATGTTTGTCTTCTAAATTAGACACGTGATTAAAATGGATTTTCCAAAACGCATTCCTTTGGAAGTAAAAACGGGGTAAAAAGGAACAAACCATCGACGAAATCACACTGCCTGAACTAGAATCATGGAAATTGGTGTCCCTATTGCTCTTTAAGAACAGGCAGGCGATAAGAAGGAATTTGCTGAAATTTGTGCTTTTAAATCTAAAAAGGTCCTAATCATGTACGATCGTCCAGCCCAAACGGTTAGAGCTAGAATCACGGAAATTGGCGTCCATACACTTCTTACTTCTTGGCGTCCGTATGCTTCTTTTGGGCGTAAAAAGGGATCAAAATGGTACCACTGGCCACATTATAGCTTAACGGTTTTCATAAAGACTAATCGCGAAATAATAATATAATATTAAGACATTCGTAATTTCGGAAAGTAAAAGGGAGGTAAGAGTATACAGAAATGATACTATTATCCACAGCAAACGATTGAGCATGGATTGGCATATATAGGAGCGTCCATTCCCCTTACAGTTTAGGCACTTCACATGAACCAATTTTTTCAAAATTCGTTTTTAAGCAAAAGCCGTAGACGAAGAGGGACAAAAACGATGTTATCGCCTAGATAAATGTTGCCGCGGTGTTACAGTATTGTTCGAAATTGTGATTGTGACACCTCCCTAGTTAAACCTTTGAAGTCAAAATCGTAGAAATTGACCATGAAACTGCCCTGGCATGCGTACGAAATAACAGCTGGTTATACATAAAGTTCCTTCATGAAATTCCAACAACCTTAGTATTAGCAATGAATTCATTTAGCAGTACAGACATTTCAATCGACTGAACTGACTTCAATGATCTTTACCGGAAATGGTGCGTGGAAAACCTCCAGATTGTTATAAACGTATAGGGATTAATAAGAGCGCAATGAAATAAGCAACTTACTAAACTTAATTATCACAACTTATGTACTTGTAACTAACTATCTTTTACTACGAAATTATAGAGATGTTATTGGTCGTTGCCGTTATTTATCAATTTTAACGAAAGCCTTACATTGGTTTACTTATATTGAGTTTAGTACAATAGACTGAAAACTATAATTCTAAAAATATTTTAGATAAATAAGGTAACCTGTATTGAAGATATTAAAAGGGGATATCCCATCTAATTCTTAACGTTTGACCAAGCATTATTCGATAGATTGATCAATTTGTATAGTTGTAATGAAACAGTCCATTTCTATTCTTGAAATTACATTTGTCAAGCGCATGACATGTTCAAATTTGTCTGAATTCAGTTCAATTGCAGGAAAGGTATGAAGCTATAAGTGTATACAGGTTAAATCAGTCATTTATATGGCCCTCCATGTTTATTCTCAATATAGGTCACATTACTAATTGTGTGTGCCAAATTTGACCGAATACAATGTTTTTGCTTGAAAGTTATAAAGTTTGCAATATATGGCTTAAATCGATCATTTGAATGGGAGGTTTCAGAAATATTCGATTTCTTTCAAATTTTACCTAGTGAACCAAACCTATATAATGGAGAAAACCCTATGTTGCCATACTCTCCCATTTAGAAATTTGCAAAGGAAAGATTGTATGAGAGGCATCGTAAAAGGCGTGAAATGAAAATACTAGATTTATGTCAAATTCGACTGAATTTAGTGCGCTTGAATACAAAATATATGACAAAGAATGTTTAGGGTAAGTCGGTCTTTCGTAAATTTTGCCCAGAATTTTCAGAAAATCCAAAGAAAAAATCGTATGTTGCTGAAATCCGAAAAAAATTGGTCAATTTGTAGGAAGGTATCAAAACGACTATGCATCTTTTATCATATTCAAACTTTTGGTACCGTTGCCGAGTTCACATTCGAATATACAAAAAAAAAAAAAAAAAAAAAAATCCGCTATTCTACTACTTATGTATTTAAAATGAATATCTTAAGACAGCGGGTCAATACAAAATTCCTGAATATCTTTTCAATAGCCATAAAGCTCAGCTGGACCGAAGTCTTTCACTTAACACCGTACATCGGGTTCCGCTGTATTGTGGACTAATGATTGGCTCAACGTCACATATGAAAGGATCTCAAAAGTAGTACAATGTTCAAATAAATTTATTAACTGACACTCCATATTATTTTTAGTACACAGCTGTTGAAAAAATATTAAAAATTCCCATTATTCCAATGCTGGATTCAGTCTTTGTCCTCTTGGGCCAAAATAATATAGAGCTCGTTTTTCATTGCCGGAAACACAAGTTTATTACAAACGCCATCTTATTATGCATTATCGGTCTGGCTTGTTTTTTCACTCAAATTTAATACTTCTTAACATATTTCATTAACGAAACTCAAGCTTAGGACAATTTCTTATAAGTTTTACTATGAACCGAACCAAAACCAAGTTTCGAATGGGCTTAAAAACCATTTCGCTGGTCGAAACTTTGTTTGAATTTAAATTTTAAATAGCTACAGAATGCAGATGAAATATAATATTTGTGGCACGTTCATGATACAGGGATAGAATGACATTTGATTCCAGAACAATATTTTTATGATTTCATATTTTTAAAAATTAATAACGAATTTTCCAAGTAAGGTGGTTTGTTGTTAATAGTCTGTGGCGGTCATGCTATTTTGACGGCATCTGACAAATCTATTGCTTATTGTCCATTCACTGACGCCAAATCAAACATCATCATCATCTTCCGGTCATCAACATCTCCCACTGAAGTTGACATCGATGAAGTTAAGGAAACGATGTCTGTAAATCGTTTTAAGCTTGGAGGAAGTAACCCTTGAACTTTTTAAGTCTTACAAATCAATTCATGTTAATTTACATGGTTGATTTAGTATGAAACGCGTTGCTGCTCGGCTATTTCTGAAAGACCTACATTTTTTTTTAACTCAGTCGCATGAAGGTCGCTAAAGATATCCAAGAATTAGTCAATTCCGAACACGAAATCATAAAAAGCATTATGAGACACGATTTTAAGAGTTTGATATGCAATCCCGTCCATCAAAAGTCAAGTAAATGTTGACCGTTTTCTTCTATGCAATGTCGTGCATTCGGAATTCTTACCAAAAGTTCAGGTAGTGTAGTATATATAGAATGTTATTTTAGAGGTTAGGCAACGTTTGAGAGAGCAAATTCATCAAAAAATTTCAGATTTGTGGAAAGAAAACTCCTGGATTTAGCACAACGCTAATACACCATCTGACAGGGGTTTCATTGTGAACAAACTTTTGGCCAGTTAATAACACTTAACAACCACTGTATTTGCTTGATACGTCTACGTCTATGCTTTTTTCTTTACAAAACTCTACTTATCACTCCATATTCAGTCGATAAAAGAGAGAACTGAAGTCTTTACAGGAAAATGTATTTAGAAAACGTTTTGAACATTGGTTTCTTGCGTTCTTCTACAACGTTTGGTAGACAAATTCGAGATGGCCGGTTCGGTAAATAATCAGCCATCACCTATACGTTGAAAGAATGCCAAATCGGGCGAGGAACATCGCTGCTAAAGATGTTCAGAAGAGGTCAAGGCAGTCAATTTCAAAAACTTACTATTTTTTGGGGCAGCGGCATTATTGATTCGTACTTCTTTGGAAGCGAAATTAGTGAGGTCGTCAATTTTTTTGACCCTATTGAATAATGTGTGGTTTCAACAGGAGGTGATGTGAATAATAATCGTCCTATTTAACTCCACTAGACTTTTTCATGTATGATGTTCAGAAGTCACGTGTCTTTAGCAGTAAGCTGATAATAATGATGATCGACCGCTACCTTCAAAGGCAACATAACCCAGACCTTCGCCTAAATTCAGCCTGATTCAGCCAACACCAATTGTCGAAGATTCTAGACTAAAAAAACATTGTCGGTTATATATCACACACGGCCTATTTTATACCATTTCAACATTGGGCCGCCTTATTTGGAAACACTTTAGGATAAAACGGTAAACTGAATGTTTGTAGCAAAACTGGCCTAGGACAAGAAAACGTACAATTTTATGGAAATGCTCTTGCCAGAACCGTCACAAAATCAATAGATACTCCAAGGTAACACAAAAAAATGTTTTCATTTCTGTTCAAATTCACAAGCAAAATACAACCCTATCAAGGTTTCAACAACGTTTCAGGCTTCATTAACCTTTGTCCTAACATTCGATTGTGAATTCTTCCTAACTTCCATAACAAAAGTATTACATGGCATATGTTCCAGCACATTTCGCACAGAGAATTCACAGCAGGAAGATTGTACGCCTTTTGTCTCATATAGGAATTGCTTTAACATTCCTCAAAACCGTAATTGCGACTGGTATCAATGAATTTACACATTTTTAATGAAGTCCTTACACATGTTAATGAATAGCAATTCCATTAACTATAATAAAAGGAAAAAATGCTTTTAAAACCAATGGTGATTGCAGAGAGGAATGTATTTTTTGCTGTAATTTAATATAATTTAACACAATGATTTGCAATATAAATCCAATTTTTATCAATATTGTAATGATTTTTGCAGAAATGAATGACAAATTTTCAGTATTCGTTTTAATTAATAGAAAATGTTTACACACACTAAATATTTTAATATTGATAAACGCATCGCTTCCCAGAGGATTTAAAATTAATGCAATGTAAACATGAATAAATCAAAGCAGAACTGACTTAAAGGAAGTTCATTTAATACCAAATATTTGTAGCAGCACCATTATAATGCTTTCAGTTGCTGTTGCTGTTTGTTATAGGCAATATCATATATCTTTGATATTTGCAAAAAGATGATATAGGCATAGAACTTTAGCACTGCTATAGAAGCCACCATGTCAAAATAGAATTCTAAGTGCTTTGACGTCCTGTCCTTCTTACCCAATCCTTCACAAAAAAAAAAAAAAATGTTAATATATTTTGATATGCTTGACCATTTCAATGTTTGTGTACAGCCCCATGCAGATAATTTTCGTTAACGATAATAGTTGAGTACGTTTTACGTACTATTTTTCTCTAGAGGACTCCCATCTGATTCTTTTATTTAGATGTTAGATTGTCGATAAACGGTTTTGTCATTAGATCGTATGATTGGCGTCTATAAGTATTGTACCTGTTAGCAAGCGATAAGAATCTTCTAAATTGTAATCTTAAAATATTTATGTCATTTCGTTGGTAGGAGAGTTTTGGTTGGCAACGTTCACGTGGTGTCCTAAACGGATGTTGGTTTCATTCATCGAAATAAATAAGTAGAAGTTGTTCTTATTTACCAACAAAATCGCTTCGGCCAACTAATCCTTCATGCTTGAGAAGACTGTAGTATTGTGTCTGATGAATTTGCGTCTTTCAATATTATTCCGCAAAAGTATATCGTATTCGCAGAGATTCCACAGATATAGCTTTAACTTCAAGTAATTTTTGCGAAGACAACTTTGTAGTCGAAAAAATAATGGTATTTCACGATCTTTTTTTGGCGAACGTTTTCTAGCGTTTTGTCATTGTGTGAAGTCTGTCTGGTCAATTGTCGCAATTCACTGTGACAAGGTCCAATCAGGTCGCATTGAGTGGACTTTAGCCTGCATGGTTAGATTGGGGGTGCGATGTGATGATCGACGCTGTATTTTGTGGACTGTATTTTAGGATTGAGGCAGTGTTCTTGTACCGTTGCAAAGGGAAATCGACCTGCTGTTGATGATTGTTATGGTATACCTTGAATCTGATAATTTCTCAAGAGGTATAAGTAATTATTGGGTTGCAGTTGCAGTTGCAGTTTAAAATGAAAGAAATTAAGAAAGTGATTCATTTCAATCCAAGGTAAATTTATTTGGGAAAACCGTGATGCTTACCGCTTGAGCTGCGTAGATATTGTCACTATGTGCGAATTACAATGTCATTTAAATGACCGCCTTTGGATTGGTTGCAGCTGTGGGTCCTTTTGAGGTAGTTTTCGGCCTCCTTTTCCAACATCTCGGGAGGTATCTCGGCGATAAATTGACGAATGTTGGTCTTCAAATACTTCCTCCTTTGAGCATTATCTGCGTAAATACGGTCTTTGGCGTAGCCCCTCAAAAAACTCTAACATCGTCTAATCGATTGATTTTGGTGATCAATTGACGTCGCCAAATATGAAATTACTCTTCCTGGAAACTTCTTATGCAATAAAGTAAAAATCGGTCATGTTGTGTGGCTTGTGGCACAGTCTTTTCGAAAAAAACATCTCGTCCAGTTCATAATCTTCAATTGCAGGCCGGTTATCATACGCCTTCGGCGCTTTGAATTGAAATTCGGTTTATCCGCCACACGTTCACCACTAGTGGAAGCGATATTTTCGGCAGTGCGTACATTGCAATGACGCATAGGCCTGACCACATCTGTAACGCTTTCATTCTCTTCGAATTTGTTTGTATTCTTGCCAATGCTTTGTACTGGAAGCCGATTATGACATTTGAATCACGACTTTTGTAATAAGTTTCAACTATTCTTATGCGTTCTTCGGTTGTCAAATGATCCATATTCGTAAATGGCAAACTTTTCACTAAATAAATAACACTTCAGATGACAGGTATTTAACAGCTGACAGCCTTGCCAGACCGGCGGTTTTGAAACCACTAATTTGATTTAATGTTGCGTTAGGTACATTCATGGAACGATTGCAAATTCAGCTTAAATTAATTTTTAACAAAGTTTTGTAATAAAAGATAAATGCAAACACCATGTTTATTTAAAAATATTGATTGAAAAACTACTGATGATCCTCTGGCAGTAGTATGGTAGACTACTTACTTGTCGCCTCCGCCAAATAAGACGGCGTATCAGAAAACGTCGTCTTCTGGAACATGTAGATATCTGAACCAGTTTCCCCTTGAAATATTATGCATTTTAATTAGGTTTAGAATATATCTCGGAAGTCTTTTGATGTAGTTTACACTTAGTAGAAGATACTTTTAGCTCAGGCACATTCACGGGATCTCATGTCAAAGAAGCGATTTGGTCTACCAGTTAATCTATATTTTCAAAAAAATGTTTGGCCGTACATATATCGAAACAAAATGACCTATTTTACTTCACGTACCTCCTAAATGCATTCCAATCTGCATTTTTATAGATATATTTCATATTATTTTGAAGGGAATTAACTTGTTTGTGTCTTGCCAAAATTCGGTACGAAATATTGAACTTAACACCTAACTCAAAATTCAAATTACAAAAAAATTGTGCATTCATAAAACGCTTTGTCAAAAGGTATTCATAAAGTTTTACATGTAACATTATGAGCTACGAGCAGTTGGTATTCACCATTTTGCCAAAATATTTTATTAATTTTGAAAATAGTTACATAATATGATAAAGTATAAAGTACAGAATACCATGGAAGTGAACGGAGTCTAATTCTACGAATTTTATATGACCGCATTGTCTTGCATAGTTTCCGTTCTAATGATCTATCACCGCTGAAATAGGTCATGTTACAATAATTTTCATCATAACTTATTTTTACATCCTAAAGGAAACTGATGTATCCTATGCTATGCGCTAATCAAACATGCATGAATACCTTGTTGGCCCATAACGCCCCTTTCGCCTCCTTCACAAATTACTGCCACTACCTCATGGTTACTCAGCAAAGGTGTGTAAATAAACCTAAAGACAATTAACCTTATTTGCAATTCGGGAAAGATTGAAATTCATTTCTTTGCCGGAGGTATTTCTCTCTACATCTACATATTTGAAATATTTTGCAATCGGTGCAGTTCACACATTAAAGCATTAATTTAACCTCTGCAATTGAGAATGCGATGGCAGCTTGAAGTAAACCTAGTTAAATTCGTCTTCATAAATTCATTTATTCAAATGAAGGCAGTAAAATTTATTACGCTATGATTTATTTTTGTAGCTGTACGCAGTTGTTCACTTATTCAGGCGCAGGTGCATGCCGTATAATTCAAAACTATGTTCAAACACATTTTTCCGCCAAGTCATGTGAAAGTATAAGGAAGGGCAAACTTTGCTGGAATATGCCTAATGAAATTATTAATTAAATATTAAAATGAGCTCAAAAGAGTAAAATTGAAAGTTGCTCAGAATATTATAATATTTATTAGTAAAGGTGGCAAGTTTATACTCGGTTATGTTTGAATTCAAAAGCAGGATAGAAATTGGGGATACAGCTTGATATTTATATAACATGTTATTATAGCTCTATTATACATTTTATATATAATACAATAATTTTTCTTGTATCAAATCCGCCAAGTAGTTGGCAAAGGGACGCACATCTGATAAACATAAAGACTAGGACCACTATGCAAAAAGGCATACATTTAAATTTGGAAACTTAGGCATTGAGTTGCACGTTTGCCCCGAAAAACGATATGAGCTTCTAATGCAAAAACGGGAAAAGAAGAAATTCTTGGCCGGACAATATTGAGCCTATGTTATAGACCACATTCAAAGATGTCCTAAGGTTAACTGAATTTCCTGTGATCAAAACACAATGAATCATATTGACCATAAGGCTAAAATAAAAGGCATTCTTCTAATATAATTATATATGTTATATTATTTATATATTATTATATATTATAACAAATGTGGCCGTGATGTGTGGTAAAAACATAGACTCGTATCACTAATTGGTTGGAAATATTATACGCAAACACATTAAGCAGAGTGATAAACTTAGACAAGTAATCACAAAGAAATCCAAACATCGCTAATCTGCTCCTAAAATAACGACAAAAAAAAAACAAAATATAGTAAACAGAATTTCGTGAAGATGTTGAAAAAGCTTACCATGAATAGACTTTGTCAAAACCACATGCTGAGTGTAGTACAGTGATTTAAAAAGTGGTCGAGATGTGGTGCAAGATCTGCCCCGCCCCAATCAGTCATCAACATTTTTAACTGAAGTTAACATCGATAAAGTGAAGAAAATGGTGACTGAAAATTGTCATTTAAGTTTGCGACAGATAGCAACTAATCTTTCTGTGTCTTAAAAATCAGTTCGTACCAATTTACATAATTTCTTGAGAATCGAAAGTTGTTAAAGACATGGTAGAACAAATTCAGACCCCACATTTATAAAACGTATTACAATTGGCGGCAAGAAATGTGTTTATTAGCCTGATATTCAAAATAGCCAACAGGCTTCGGTATGACGTATTCCAACTGAACCGAAACCGAAAAAACAACGTCAAAATCGATCAAAAGTCTATTTTCTTTGATTATTGTAGGGGAAATCCTTGCCAGAAAGTCCAACGGTAAACAAAGAAGTTTATCATTTCAATACTTAAGAAAGCAAATTCGTCAGAAAAGTCAGATTTATGGAAAGAGCTACAGGTTAACGCCTCCAATTCCGACGCACCTTATACACAGCTGAAAAAAATTGCTCATTCAATGGACGCGTCTTGTAAAACCTATGGTTAGGTTGGGCTTACAATAAAGAATGTCGCCTAAGGGAAAGAATGCTGCATATATGGCAAAGTTGCAGGCAATTGTAGCTAGTGCTGCCAGAAAATAATGTAAGGAGAATAGACGAAAGTCGAACCGTCATTTTATATGGTAAGAACAATTGTGGCAGGAATGGGGATATAAAAAAACACAAGTCCAGTTGCCACCCATCAAGCTGAACAAGATTGTGGGATCACCATGATCCGAACAGATTGAGTGGCAGCCGCTTCGATATGTCTGATGGACTCCTCGTGTAGTCGAGTAATCAGCAACATTTTTAAAAGCTTCTATAGTTCACATTCGGAGTTTTCATTAAACAGTAGCTCGCATTCAGTGAATCTTAAAATTAAGTACATACGAGATGTGTTCAAAAAATAAGGCGAATTTTCAAATTTCGCGGCCTACGTACATTAGACTTTCTATTATTACTTTTTTTTATGTTTTGTGCTATCGAAAGAAAAATGGATCAAATTTTGTGTAAAAAATGGAATTAAATGGTCAAAAACACTTGAAATGTTGACAGTGGCATACGGTGAGACTGCTTTGAGTCAGAAAAGTGTTTACAGTTGTGGCAGCGAAGTTCGTTCCAAAATTGCTGAATTTCCACAAAAAAAAAAAAAACGTCGTATGAGCATCGCTCATGAATTGTTGAATGACGTCAATGATGATCCGATGGTGCTTAAAAGGGTCATAACTGGTGACGAATCATGGTTATATGGTTATGACATCGAAACCAAAGCCCAATCGTCCCAATGGAAGAGTCTAGGAGAGCCAAGACTAAACAAAGTACGCCGAGTTCGATCAAATGCCAAGGTTTTACTCAATGTTTTTCTCGATTACCATGGCGTAGTGCATCAGAAGTTCTTAACATAAGGTCGTACGGTAAATAAGGAGTATTACCTTGAAGTTACGTGCCGTTTGCATGAAAAAAATCGGAAAAAATGCATGGCTTTTGCATCGTGATAATGCTCCTGCTCACTTATCTTTGCTTGTGAGAGATTTTTTGGCCAAAAACAACTCCGTTATCAGCCACCGTATTCACCAGATATGGCCCCCTGCGACTTTTTCCAGTTCCCAAGATTGAAGAGACCCATGAAAGGACTGAATTTTGCGACGATTGAGGAGATAAAAACCAAATTGCCGAACACGCAAAACACTTGCCTTATTTATACCTCCCACAAACAAACTAAACATGCTATGTGGATAAAACCGATGAATATGTTCGAGGCAAGTCTACCAACAAAAAAAAAATATTACTCGAAAATCGAATATACGTAGCCTGCGAAATTTAAAAATTCGACTTATTTTTTTAAACACACCTCGTATAAGCTAAGCTATGAGAAGTTATCCCATTCATATGATGCAAGGTAATTTGTTTGTTTATATATTTCGTTATATATCTTCCAGAAATGCTATCACAATAAAATGAAAAAAAAAACTATAATTTAGAAACTCCTTTCAGTTTGAAACCATTATTTAGGTTCAGTCATATTGAAAGTGTTATCGATGTAAAATGATTGGCTACATATAAACACAAATATTAAACAATATCTTAAAATATTGTTTTGTTTTATTTCAAAGTATTGTTTATCTTGATTACTTTCAAATTTTGCTACAACATATCTTTGAAGTCTTCAACATCAAGTGCAGGTTTCATTTATTTTAGACATATTTTCTAAAAACTAATTTCAAATATGCTCAATCACACATTTCAAAAGACTTTTCTACCTGTCCAAATTCAAATCATAACTGGTAACTAAATTTGCATGCTGTGAAAAATCCAATCTGAATAAATATACTTTGAAAATTTAGTCTTACACTTATAACTTTTAACTCATTTTAAGCAAATGTTATTCAGTGACACAAAATACTTACATATTTTTATGTTCATGTGATGATTATTTACTCGTAGATGTCAGCAATGTTTACTTTCATCATTTGTTGAGAGCTTTTCATTTCCTTAGACAAAACTGTAAATCAAAGATGGTGATAATGATTATTAGCATCATTTATTTTCATTTACCCAGCAGTTGGTTTAAAATGAAAAGGCCTTGCCCAGAGACAAACTCCCTATCTGCTGTAAATGTGGAATATAATTAATTAATTTGAAAAATATGCTGATAAATTTAAATTAAATGTAAACTTGGGAAATGATAGTATAGCATTGCTTAAGTTAAAATTCGCTTTCCGCTTTAAAAGATAGATAGATGGTGGTGTTGACGTGGCCGTAAGCTTTTATATACTTATTATCCCACAGATATATATATATATATATATATGTATATATACATTTTCTCTATGGGATAATAAGTATATATGTATATACATATATATACATTTTAAGTATTAAAGCGTGCCAGTTTAATATTTGTAACGATTCAGTTTAAACACGACGCAAACACTAAAAGCCGAATTCACAACGAAAAGCTTGCCACCGATCAAGGTCATAGTGGCAGCACGTGGGCATTCATACTGACCTTCCTCAACATTTTGCAAAGACTTGGACTAAGGCTATCCGCCGTATACATTTTTGAATAGAATCTCATCATAAAAACTATAGTATAGAGAAGGCTAATTAATGTATTTGTGGTAATTCGGTTGAAACCTGCGCACAATGATAACCATTTCCTGGCAATTTTGTGTATGTTTGTGGAGTCGGTAAACCTTTTGAGTGTTTTGTGTATTGAAGAGTTGATCAAGGGAATAAACCAACTTTTGTCTTTTGAAACAATAAATCAGGAGAGGATGAAATTTATTTTATCTACGTTACTTTGCGATGGTCGAAGGCATCGCAATGTGACCACAAGGCGGTTCTCGTGTGTTTAAAAAAGAAATATTGTAAATGTTTAAACAACACACACTGAATGTGGATAAAGCGGTAGAAAGCGGATTTGGAAATTAAACGGAATTTTAAATTCTGCTCTGTCCTACATGAAATTATATTAGAAACGGTGATATATCATTGCTAGGAAATTTGCAATAACAAAAAGAAACTTTGCGAAGGTATAAAGGGAATCTCAAATTAACTGATTCCATATTATTACAATTGTGATCGTAGTAAAATATGTGACCACCGGTATCGCGATGGTTGCAATACGCAACTGCCGTTCATATGACCGTGGGTTGGAAAACTGACGCAAAGTTTTGAGTAGACAAATAATCGAAAAAATAATATAGTGGCAAATTGTATCCATGTTGGTAAATATTGCAGTTGCTTGATGTGGGCAAAAAGTAATATTTTATGATGTCTCTTTAGTAGTTTTTAACTAGAGCCGTGCTCCATCTAATTAATGTAATCTGATCTGATCTAATCCAATCCAATCTAACAGATATTTGTTCTTTTGACGTAGATTCCTGACAGTGATAATAAGTTGTCTTCTTAGTACCATTTAATTACTTCTTAAAAGTGATAAAAAAAAGACAAAAATATAAGACTGCATGAACTGTAGATATTTAACTGAAATTAAGATTCGATGCAATTCACTTTTATTCATCCAATATTTTACTGTACACGATTTTTTAAGTAAATAACTCTTTTAATTTTGTTAAATCTTATGAAAACAACGGAAAAGGAAAAAGGGGAATATTTTCAAATATTATATTATTTTTATTATTATTATTTATATTATAAAAAAGCAATTTTGTTATGGAAACATGTTTACAACTAATTCATTGAAGGTATTGCCCACTGCTAGCTACTACTTTTCCCATCTTTCTGGCAAAGCTCGAATTCCGTCACGGTAAAACTGTTCATCTTTTGAGGCTATCCACGAATCAAGCCATTCCTTGATGTTGTCATATGAGTGGAACTGCTGGTCAATCAGACCGTGTGCCATCGAACGGAACAAGTGATAATTGGACGGTGCAATATCTGGAGAATAGGGTGGATAGAGAAAAACTTCCCATTTTAGCGTTTCCAGGTAGGTTTTAACGGGCTTGGCCGCATGATATCGAATGTTGTCATGAAAAAGAACCACTTTTTGTGTCTCTCCGTGTATTGCATTAATTGAAGTTGGTACCGACCACCACTGATGGTTTCGCTTGGTTTCAACAGCTCGTAATAAATAACACCCACCCAATGCAGAGCATAACCTTCGCATCGTGAATATTTAGCTGAGACGACGACGTAGAAGCATGACCGGGCAGCCCTCATAAATTTCTTTTCTTTGAGTTGCTGTAATGAATCCATTTTTCATCACCCGTTGCAATGCGTTGAAGAAAACCCTTCCTTTTTTGTCGCTGAAGCAGTTGTCCACAGGCTAAAAAACGTCGTTAAATGTCCTTTGGCTTCAACTCACAAGGAACCAAGCTACGTCTAAGACCGTGTTTACACGGATAATTCCCAAACGTTAGACAAACTTGACATGCGTCAAGTTCGAAATGTGCCAATAAGTGGACGAAAACTACCTCAAAACGGTCCACCGCTGCAATCAATCCAGAGGAAGTCATTTAAATTATACTGCTTTTTGTACCTAATGGCAAAGTTCAAGCATTATAATAAAATAAAAGTTTGATCGAAATCAGCGCTATCATTAATAGTTGATCTTCTGGACAGGACATTTGTAACAGTGGATTTGTAATCATAAAACATGGTAATTGGCAATTTAATATTTCCATTTGAAAGGTCCCAGTCCAACTAATATTAAAACCGGGCTAGATTCCACTATGGGGGAGTCTGCTCCTTCGTTTACGACTGTTAAATATTGGGTAGCTGAGTTTAAACGAGGCCATACGAGCTGTCGAAATGAACACCGTAGTGGTCGACGAATTGAGGTGTCCACGCCAGACACGGTTAAGAAAATCGTCGGCTGAGACGCGTGAATTAGCTGAAATGAATGGCATTTCAAAAAGTGATATACATCATACATTGATCGAAGATTTGAAAAGGAGAAAGCTGTGCGCAAAATGGGTGCCACGCTTGCTTTCAATAGAGTGAAAATGGTGTCGTGAAGATGTTGCATTTAAGAGTTTGGCGATGTTTCACCACAATAGAACAGAATTTTTGCGTCGATTAATAACCATGGATGAGAGATGGGTCCACCATTTTATATCTGAGACAAAGGAACAGTCAAATCAATAGACTGGAATGGGAGAATCATTTCCAAAGAAGACGAAGACGGTTACATCCGCAGGCAAAGTCGTGGCGTCTGTTTGAAAACATGGGATTATTTTTACTAATTATCTTCAGGTAGAAAAAACTATTGGTGTTTGTTATGCCAATTTATTGCAGCGTTTAGGTGATGAAATTGTAGAAAAAGGCCCCATTTGGCGAAAAATAAAGTGTTATTTCATCAAGACAATGCTCCAATTCACACATCCTCTATTGTGATGGGCAAAATTAATGAATTAAAGTCCAAATTGCTTCATTACACAGCCTATTAACCAGATTTAACTTGCTCAGACTATTTTCTATTTGCAAACTTCAAAAAATTGCTCGATGGTAAAAGATTTGCAAAGAATGAAGAGATGATACCCGCGGATGATTATCGCTGGAAAAAGTGTATTGAGCTAAAAGGAAGATTATGTTTAAAGATAGAGAATATTTTTCGAAATTTTGTTGTGTCTTTTTTTGTTAGGTCGGCGTAAATAGAATGTTGGCAAATTGTACAGATGTCCCATAATATTAGTATTTAGTGATGTCACTTTTCATCAAAAGAACTATATGAATGTAAATAATAAAAAATATAAATTTAAAAATTTGTATATCTATTATATACAAAATTATATTGTCAGTATTTATAGTATCACAAGCTGCAAGAGTTTCCAAAATGTAATACATTTAACACAATAAACATTATTTATTGTCAACTTTTATCAACAACAGGAATGAGAAAACTTTATACCCAAATCCAAAGAAGAGAAAACAATTACAATTGTTGCTAATGGTGAACTAGTTGTATAGTGATAATAATTTACTGTCGCTTTTACTTACTATTGTTTTTATTTGTGTCAGCAGAACATTCTCTTCTGATTTGAACAATAGAAAATACGTTCCTAATTATTTATTACTTACTCGTTTTGGAATTTGTCCCAGTAACGGCAAATGGTCATAATTCATATGCTGGTTGCTTCATAATGCATTACCGTATACCATTTAAGGAGAATAATTTGCAATAGAAGTATGAAATCATCTTCTAAATATAAAACCTTTGAAGCATTCGAAATGTGTTGCACAGTAATATTCCATTTGGGATACCTGTAAATTGCCTTTATAATGCATAGAGAATATATATATACGAGTATATCATTCTTATTTTGGTACAGTGAGAATATTATGCAATTTCTTGGGCAATGTCTTTGAACGACTACCATGAATTAATGGCAGAATATCGCGCATAGTCACACTGCTGCTCTACAGCCTGGATAACCTAGGTATTGCATGGAAACAATAGGATATGTTGCATAAATAAATCAAACACTAGTTCTATTTGATTTTGAGAATTATGTTATGTTCGTGGCTTTCACAGTGTTTTTAGTTTTTAAATATTTTAAGGTTATAACATTATTCACATATTTTTTTCGTGAAATTTCAGTAGAGATCATTGCATGGGAAAAACGTTTAAAAGAAATTGTCAGCAGTAAGTTATTATATTTATTCCTTTTCCCCCTATTAGAAGCATAAGGTCTCAACAAAATTTCTAAATTTTAATCTATCTAATGACCTGCTTTTAATGTCGCTCCAATTCTTTCCGCCTTTTCCAATGTTCTTTTCGAGCTGCTTTCTGTTCGGCCGAGCACGTCTGCGGCTGCCCTTTTGATTCCAATCAACGGCTTTCATTGCGATATCATTAGGGGCCTTCCTTAACGTGTGACTTATCCAGCATCCGCTTGTAAGATTCGTATAAATTGATTTTGGGTTTGTCAGCGCCCATAGTCTCTCATTCGAGATTATATTTGACCAGTGAATTTTCAGCAAACGTCTAAGACTACGGTTAATAAAACTTTGCATCCGTTGTAAAAGTTGCGGGGCCGCGTTCCATGTTTTTGCACTCGTAAAGAAGTACTAAAATAACATTTTAGTAGTTAAAAATTCGTATTTTCGTATGACATGAAATTGAAGAGGAGTTCCATATGTTCTTAAGCTGGCCAGAAGATTGCTGTGATTTTTTAACTCGGTTGTCATTATCTTCTGCGCTTCTTCCCGTACTTGAGATTACACAATCTAAGTAGAGGAAGAATTGTACATTTTCCAGAGCAGTGTCATTTAGATGAAACGATCAGTGGTTATTGGCATTTATTCGCATAGTTTTCGTTTTGTCAATAGAGAATGCTTCATAATAACGTCTAATATAATGTTAATAAGCGTCGTATATTAATTACTGTCAGCAACATATGGCAGCAATACGAGTGCGGCTCCAAAACTAGCCGGCCTAAGAAAGAAGACAGAAAAAAGTTGGGAAGAATTTTCTATATTTTTCAGCATATTCTCCTTTTAGTTCAATAAATTTTTCTAACGATATTTAATAGCTTACATACCCTGTTTATAGTAAGAATTCTGCAAACTCGACCACTTCATTGTTACCAAATCTTTTACCACAGAGCCATCTTTTCAAGTTTGGAAATAGAAAATAGTCCGAAAGAGCTAAATCTGGCGAATAAGGTGCGTGACGAAGCAATTCGAACTTTAATTCGTTAATTTTGACCATCGCAATAGTGAAAGTGTGTTTTTTTTCGCCAAATGCGGCCTATTTTTCATAATTTTTCTTTTCTCAATATTAGAAGCAAGCATGGCACCCATCTTGGCACAACTTTCTCATCCTCAAATCTTACAATACCATTTTGTAGATTTTCTTAACCGCGTCTGGCGTGAACCCCTCAATTGGTCGACCACTACGGTGTTCGTCTTGGCAACTCGTACGGCCTAGAATCTAGCTCGGCTTTAACACTGGTTGGACTGAGACCTTCCAAGTGGAAATATTGAATTACAAAACGGTGACCAATTTTTCCTATTTTGCAAATTTACTGAGATTGTTTACTTTTGATGGCTCAAATAGAAATACTAAACAACGTGGTGTCTTGAAACTTAAAACATATGTTTTATAAGGTTGCCATTTTTTACCAAAATAATTTTTTCCAAACTAGTTTTGACTAATTTTAGGGATATGGCAGCTTGCTTCACGTTAAAGGCCTTTTATTAAGTAAATAGTTTTTTCGGAAAGCCCAGATTGCAGTCCAGATAGCATCGGGACATAGCTTATCAAATGCTTTCAGAAAATCAACAAATATTAGGTACAAAGGAGATCGATGCTCAACACTTTGGTTCTCTATTATGCGAAGTCTGTTGACATGGTCCACTCACGCTTTCTTAGGTCGGAAGCCTGCTTGTTTCTCGCGGAATAATACGTTTCTGATTCTTTTGTTGATGGCATGAGATACAATCTTTTTGATGCTGGTTAAAAGTGTTGTACCTCTCCAATTAAAATAGTTTGAAAGGTTACCCTTTTTTGGTTGTTTGACCACGACACCTTCCTTTACCTCGCTAGGATTGGAGCCATTTTCCCAAAAGCTTCTTATAATGGGGTGTGGAAGCGTTACATTGGTTATGGCTATGACACCAGGCGTAAGGTTCGACTTAATAGCCAATATGGCGCTGCACTTACATTGCAATCCATCGTTTGTATATTCGTTAGAGAGAAGATTATTATATAAACTTGTCCATAGCAAAAAGTTTTCCGTCATCATTTCATCTTTAAGTGGCTTACCAGATACGAGTACAAAAGGTCAGTTGGTCAAAAGCTTAGCTGCCTTGTATAAGTTTCTGTTGCGATTCGTTTCATTTGCCTGTTGAGCTTATTAGGGATCGTAAACCACAATGAAATATTACCTGAAAAACAATTTGGTTTCAGAAGTTCATATTCAACTATGTTAAAAGATTTTTTAATGATACAAGACAAGGCTCCGGCTCCAGTAATTCGACTACCTTGATTCTATTAGACACAACGAAGACATTTGATTATGTTTGGCTTTGTGAATGAGTCAAATTAACCAAGTTATTCTAGCTGATAACATTTTTGATCTAAACAAATTTCCGCAAGTGTTTTCCTGAATTTGATTTTAAGCCCCATCCATTGCAACATATTCTGGGCAAATATTCCAACGATTTGACGCTGTAATTTTGCTGCATATTCACATAAACTCGGCCCGAACCTATGCTTTACATAATCTCGAAGACTTATCATTTAGAAAATCAAACTAAACACAGGGAAAACATAGACAATGTTTCTCATAAATTTGTTTGAGTGCATTAAGTTGTATCTAGTGGTATCTACTTGAATATGAAATTAATTTCTAATGAACACGTGTCGTACAGTACTGGGAACGTAAATTTATATAACAAAAAATACTATATCCAGTAGTATCAATACACATTTTGCGCTAAAGATCAATAATAATTTTCTAATTGCGGAAATTATATTGGAATCCATTATTCCTTTCAGATCACCAGTTGATGGTACTTGTGCCAAATCCTACATGAAACGATAACAATTGAACAAATTAACCTTTTGAAAATTACCCTTAGACATTCTAGGCACCTTTCGACAGATCATATCCACAAAATCAATGAAATGGAAATAGTTCAAGAATGCATATAAAACATTATTGATACATACATATAACCATAGCAGAATCTTCTCCAACATTTACATATATAGATGTATATTTACTATAATATTTATACCCACTATAAATACAAATATATTTATACGTACTAAATAACTTATCTTTTATCCCGGCATTTAAAATATCCTATATCTACATATTCCATCCTTCCATTTATGTATGAATCATTATTAACGAATATTTAAATTGAAGTGCTTTTTTGTTAATAGTTTTCATTTTGTTGTTTTCTTTAGTTTTGTTTCCCGTAAAGCAATGTAATACTTTAGATATAAAGCTAAGCTAATCAGTCCAATGAATATTCTAATCAATCAAAAGTAGTATTTTCTATTTAATAAACAATCTTAATCAGTAGAAGTCATAGAAAGCAGGAATGTGGTATTTCTTTATATTATGTTTCAAGAAAGAAATGAAAATATTTGATATATTAGCCATCTTCTTTTTCTCACCAATGCAAAAACTTTAATTTCTTAAAACAGGTATACTCAAAAACTATGTACATGTAGGATGCAGGACATTAACATATTTTTTATCAGTCTTCGCTGCATCAGTCTTACCCGTAAGACAGAATGTTCTCTGTCGTGTGTGATATGCGAAAGACTAACAGCTGTTTTATAGGGTATGATTGATTCCTATCAATGTTTCTTTAGAAACAGTAAATTGATGACTGATCAGAAGGTATTCACGCTCCGACAAGTACTTGAGAGGGACGAACAATGACAAACTGGCAAATTTTCGTCGACTGTAAAACTAATGCGGACAAATTTGTCGTAACAAATAATTTAGAGGCATGCTGAGCCGTGTATTACTTTATGGTTCTGGGTGACTGCATATTTCAGACAATGCAATTGTTGACAGTAGAGGTCCATATTAAGAGTTTGGCCACAGGCAAACATAGGTGGTTCTCTGACAATCCCACTAAACACACTGCAAAATCATCTTGGTAGTCAATCCTGGCTTGGTCTTCGCGACAGCTTGCCGCTATTCGATCGCACCCACCTTCGCTTGACTTTGTTGTAAATGGTCCACTTTTCGCGTCCAGTCCTCATTCACTTCAGAAATGTGTCGATTCGCTGAAAGACATTGGGTTTATTAATTTTTTTTTTTTGCGTTAACTCGTGTGTGCATTCAGCTTTTCAAGTGTTTCCAAATGATTTTTTGTGCAATATTTAACGCCTGAGCAATATATGACGGTCAAACCTGACGATTTCCATTATTCTATCGATATTATCGACAATCGACAATGCTGTTATGGTATTAAGACCATAAACATCATTCACATCCGCCTGGCTTGCGTTTTCGTCTTTTCCAAAGCAAAGTGAGTAATTTTTGGAGTACGAAATCTGATCCTTCTAATGCTATTTAGCATCATACGGTCAAAGTTGTGCAATGCTGAATGCGTATTACTAAAGCCTTCTACTTGAAAAGTAACGAACTCCTTATAGTCATTAATGTTTTGGCCTTTAACGTGAAGATGTTATTGGAAGGAACAGAAAAAGAAAATGGGGACATTTTAAATTCCAATTTCTAAACTCAAGAACTTGTTATCCTTAAGAGATGACTTAGAGCTATAGATTGAAGTCTTTGTTGCAACGCTTAGATTCCCATTTTTTTGTTTAAACCTTGTATTTGCAATCTATCTTATAATTCAGAAAAATAATAATACTTAATAAGTCTTAAGAAACTAAATAACATTGGAATAATAATAATAATAATATGAACTGTAAATATGAACAATTGTTTGTCGTATGAATGATCAATATTAGTTTTTATTAAAATGTCATATCTTAAACCAAATATTAGCAACTATTACCTCTTCAGTTTTCCAACTTTATTGCTGTCATTTAGGACGGAGGTGGCTAATGGAGTGGGACGGTTGCATAATTTTTATGGGTAGTTTTCGCTAAGTCTTTGTTTTTCTTCCTACACAGGTAATATTTGCAGGGATTTGAACAACGTTTTATTTTAGCCGAAACCATCTTTAAATTTAAAGGTTAGGGTTTAAGTTATGCTGGCTAACTTCGAAATATTATTCTTAAGCTGTTGCTGCTTTGGCCTTTGAGCGGTTTTAAAGTTTGTTGCCTATTTAAAGTTAAAACCAGTTATTTTACTGAATCTTTATTTTGAATTGCATCTCTGTTAAAGCTGACAGAAAGACCGTCACCATGCCTTAATGGAAAAAAAACATTGCTTGGCTGAATCTACTAGAGTTCGTGTTCATAGTCCATTTTTACAATTTTCGCAGAACGATTATTTGCATACGAATTCAAAAATTTTGAACACAATTTAAAACTTTAAATCCGGGACCGTCACCGAAACAAATCAAATTCGAAAATAGTTTTGATTTGTGTCAATTTCTGGAGCCCAAATAAAAAATAAACAAAATGTTTATTCTGATTCCAGTAAGCGAATGCACAATGTATAGTATTTGTATTGAATTTTGTTTCTATTTCATACATCCAAAACGAAATTACAAGCAATATTAGTTCTGATTCAGTTTATACAGAGTTTTGCTTGTATTTCGTTTGAAATTGTTTTCAATTCAAAAAAACGTTTTTGAGAAAATTTGATAATTTCTGTAAGCCCGGTATCGTAAATTCTGAATATTAATTATTTGAACCGTTTTTACCTTCCGCAGTTAGCACCAGGCAATTTTTTCTATCAAGAAACGAAGCTACATTTGGTTTCAGCTCTGTTTCAGTCTAAGAATCGAAACTGCATAAAACTACATTTTCGTTTCAGGTCCTAGAATCAGAATATCGCTTTAATTATATAATTTCATTCAAAAAACGGACAAAATTTGTGAATAGCTGTGGAGATTTCTGCGAACCTGGTATCATAAATTCAGAAAATAAATTATTTTTAGCATTTCTACCTTACGCGGTTTGGCACAAGGCAATTTTCTTTGCCAGGAAACATTTGCTTTCAGTTCTAATTCGGACTAAGAAACGAAACTGCATAAAACTATATACTTTCAGGTTCTAGAATTAAAATATCTGTTCTGGCATTGTGTTTCGATAAAGAGACATAATCAATTTAGATTTCTTCGCTTCAGGTAAGAAACGAGTCACTGTGTGAAGTGAGTTTTTGTTTCGAATATGAGCCATAAACAAATTTCTAATTTTGGTATCGTGGAGCGTATTTCCACATCAACGTCAACTTTATTAATTCCCAAAAACGTACAAAGTTGCTCTATTTATACTAAAATTACTTATTCTAGAAAATGCTACAATATTTCAGAGAGAACACATATTTACATAATGGGTGCAACAAAGACAAACATATTTACAGAATAGTGTTGTACATCATAGACTTAATTCTAGAATTCAGGTGAAAAGGAGATAACAATAAACTATATAATAGGAGTGAGAGGAACAAACATAACTTATTGTCGTAAACGTAATTCTAGAAAAGTCCCACCCACATATAAAGAGGGAAAGATATTACATATATTATACTTGATGTTCTAGGCGCAGTTTTGATGATCTTTCTAGAGTATATACTTAGACAAACTTCACTCATATACTACATAATGTATTTCAAATATATTTATAATAACAAAATTTGAAGCGAAACTTAACTTTAAGGTCATTGCTTTAAATTCATTTACTAAAAAACAATTTAAGTTACAATGAACATTTGTGGCTAGCATTTCCATTCCAAAGATATTATATATTTTATTTATGTAATTAATATAGATACTCTATAACCACTTCATTTTCGAAGTGGCAGTCCATTCAAGTTTTATAAAGATCCCATTGCCATTTTCCATGATTTTGCTATGGCCTATCAAAATGACAACAGCACTTGGTTACTTCTTATTGTCCCTCTCTTGTCATGCACCTGGTTTCTCTTGTATGTACTTTATTCCCCATATCTTATCTTACCTATACATGTAATAAAAAACCAACTTAAAAAACGATATATTGTAGCTCTTCCTCACACAGTTCTATCTTGAAAAGAAGTGCACAGCATAAAAGCGCTTGACAAATATTGACTTAACACTTGAATGCACTCGTCACGTCGTCATCCACATCAAAATGTCACATATGTAGTTAAAGCCAAATAAGAAGCCAAAAAGCCAAAAAACCAAAAATCTTTTCTACTGCAAGATCTAGAGAAAATTTGAGTGTTTTCAGTTCTCCTGCAGATTTGTGAGTACAGTTGTAGGGAACATGTAAGGACGAAAGATTTCGTAAAGTGTTTCTATAATATGTCACGGGAGTGCATGTGAAGCATTTTGGGTGGTATATTTTACAATGGATTTTGTTTTTTTTTAACTTAACTTATACATATATAGAAAAACGCAAAAAAAAAATATAAAAAAATGTTAACAAAATGAAAAATCCGAAAAAGTTGTCTAAGTTACTCCTAGCTTTCTGTGAATTCCTAATTATACTATTGGGTAGATAGCATTGTGTTTGTACCAGTCAGTTAGATGCTGTCTAAATCAGAACAAATCAAATTGTAAACACTTCAATTTTCTGCTACACCACGTCTCTCAAGAATTTTGCACTTTCAGCGAAGTTTAGGCGGCCTTTTTCATGCACCTCATTGTGTTGATTGATTAAGACTCATAGCACTAAAGCATTTTCGTCCGGCATCAAAATAATAACTAGCTACAACAGCCTTCAAAACGTTGATATTGGTATTTTAAAAGAGATTTTTTTCTCTTACAAACTCCAGCATTGACGTTTTATACTCCTGCAAATACCTTTTCAATGAGAGTAATGAAGGAAAATATCGAATTCCTGGTAAATAATGTCTACTTCTATGTCCAACAATCAAAATCAGTTTTCAATTTAAATTACGCAGTTATATCGAATCACTGAAATATTTATACCATCTCCCGAAAGAATGAAGGTATGCATCATTTGATACCCTAAAATGCAACACCCAGAAGGAAGCACTTAAACTGCCATGTATATTTTTGGCCAAATGTGTTGCAGAACTTTTTACGCCGATTGAGTGACATCAATCTGTCTGACTGGCCGGTTGATAAAACAAATGTCGTTAATCTTTATGCAACTTCTTAAAACCTGACACAACTTAAAATTTTGTCTGGCGGTACGTGGGAATTGTAAATGAGCTAAATCGACCAACCCCTGCCAGTAATTTTCATATGAATTGTCCGTGCTTAAGAAATTCAATTTGTTATCTCCAAACCCTCATGAGAACTAAGGCGATCTCAAAACCAGGCGGTTCCGACCTAACAAACATAGTCTCCTTTTAGCTCAATAAACTTTTTCTAGCGACATTCCATAAACTCTAGATCCTGTTTATAGTAAGAACTGTCAAACTCCTTAAAATAGCCATCAACCGTAAACTCTACCTTTTCATGGTTGCAAATCTTTTACCACCGGGCCATATTATCAAGTTTGGAAATAGAAAATAGTTCGAGGGAGCTAAATCTCGAGAATAGTCCGCGTGGTGAAGCAATTCAAATTTTAATTCACTAATTTTGGCCATCGTAATAATAAATATGTGAACCGGATGGAACAACACTTTAATTTTTGACAAATGCGGGCTTTTTTCCATAATTTCATCACTTAAACACTGCAATAAATTATCATAATATTCGCGGTTAATAACTTTTCCTTTCTTAAGATAATCAACAAAAATAATAGCATGCGCATACTACAAAACAGACGGCATGACCTTCCCTACAGATGAAACCGTCTTTATCTTCTTTGGATACGATTCTCCCATTCCAGTTCACTGCTTTGACTGTTCCTTTGTCTCAGTTGTGATGTGGTGGACCCACGTCTCATCCATGGCTATAAATCGAGCTTCAGCTTTATTGCCGTGAAACATCACCAAACACTTTATTGAAACATTTTCACGAAGCTGTCTTTGCTCCATTGAAAGCAAGCACGACACTTATCTTGCGGATAGCTTTCTCATTTTCAAATCTTCGGTCAACATATGATATGTAGCACTTTTTGAAATACTTATAATTTCAGCTAGCTCACGCACCTTCAACTGACGATCATCTAATACCAATTTGTGGATTTTATTAACCTTATTTAGCTTAGACACCTCAATTGGTGCCGGTGTTCGTCTTGACAGCTCGTACGACCTTGTTTAAACTCTGCTACCCATTATTTTGGATTTTCTTAACCTTACAAATTCACTGAGATCGTTTAAAATCATATCACTTGATTTCTGTATAAAAACGGAACGCATCACCAGACCGCTTCTGGTACCTCTCATTCAAATTTGGCCGATTTCCAGTTTCTTTTCTAAATCCTAGCAGGATGCAGTAGCCCAGATTCCTTAATTTAATCCATGTGTTCCTTAGAAAGCTTGATTCCATGACCGAAAATGAACTGCATTGCCATACCCCTTAGCGTACCACATTAACAAATTAGACAATTTAACAAAAATCAGTAGTCGCTCTCTGATTTGAAAGCGGTGAATTTTAGAGATTTATAATTTTAGTTCCTTTATTATGCATTCATTCAGAGCAATATTTAATAAATGCTGACAGATTTACCACGTCCGTTTTGGCAACCTGCACACTTGTGCGCCATCACAATAGGATGTTGCTTAGTTTTATGAAACTGAACCATTTTGAAGCAATTGACTTATAATATTAATCAATAAGTAAGAACAATTTTTATTTTTTTTTTAATTTGTATTTATTCGTCCAAATCAGTTTCGCCGCCTGGTATTTTTCATCGGACATAATACGTTTATGCCAACTTTTTTCCCAATCCTTGAAGCACGCCAAATAGTAATCTCCATGTACATATGACCTTCTGAATGTCCTGCGATTCACATTGAATCTTTTCCCAAATAGTGACCTCCCCAAATGGCCTTCATAGTGTCCTGCGATTTATATTGGGTGTCTTCAGCTGACTAAAACGGTGTCCTCGGTGCCAGACGGTGCTAAATCAGGTGAAAATGTTAGATGCGGGGTGATACCAGTCGATTTTTTCCGAAGAGCCAACGTAGCGTAAGAGTGCAATGCGGGGAGTTGTTTACCTATAAATCTGGCCCCTTTTTGCAAATAGCTTAAAACAAAAGACTCATAACAATTAAATAATATTCCTTTTTTTTATAGATGTAATACCACGGCAATCGGAGGGAACTGTCTGTATAACCTTGATTTTGACGTCTGAGACGTTTTTCTTCTTCAACTAATTTTTGATCTTCTTTGAACTGTTTATGTCACTTAGTTTATTTTTCGTTCAGATAAATTCTGTGATTCTGAGTCCTTCTACAACATTCTAAATGCTTCCGCAGCAGAAATTCCTTTTCGTAAACAACATTTAATGTGACTTCTTTGCTCAACAAAATCCCACATCGTAAAAATTGATGAAATCACTTTCTGCTTCGAAGAAAACCAAGCGTAGCTCAAACGTTAATGACTTTTATTAGGTGAAATTTGGAACAGATGAATTGACGTCTGTCACAGCGCTCTAAACCTAGAACAAAATATTTCTGGGTTTTGATGTATCTGCGTAACAAAAATTAAAAAATGTTTCTGCTTTGGGCACAATAGAGTACAAATAAAGGGTGGCGCAATAGAACGTGCATATTTAAAAAATAGATTCAAAAATAAATGCAAAAGGTATGGTTAAAATAAATCTAAATAACATCATCTAAATGGTGAGCCTGTCTACGACGGCACTCCTCTAACCGCAAATGAAAATTATTGAAAACTTTCTTCAGTAATACTGGTGTAATGGCTGCCATTTTACCACGGATATTCTCCTTGAGCTGAACGATGTTTCTTGGATTATTACTGTAGACTTTGTGTTTGAGGTATCCCCACAAAAAAAAGTCAAGAGGCGTCAAGTCTGGACTACGTGGGGGCCATGGGATATCACCTCTTTTCGAAATCAGTCTGCCAGGGAACATCTGCTTCACCACCGCCATGGAGTCATTTGATGTGTGACAGGTAGCTCCATCTTGTTGGAACCAAGTTCTGGAATTCACTATTCTTGAACTTTCAATTTCTGGAGCCAAAATTCCGTCCAACATCTCTACATAGCGTTCCGTATTAACCGTGACGTTTTGGCCCCGCGCATTTTTGAAGAAAAAAGAACCAATTATTCCTCTGCCAGAGATTGCTGCCCATACTATCACTTTAGGACTATGCAATGGTTTCTGGTGTTTGATTTTGGGATTTTCACTGTTCCAGTAACGACAATTTTGACGGTTTACGAGCCCATTCATAAGGAAATGAGCCTCGTCAGAGAAAAGGATATTATCAAAATTGGAAAATCGATTAAGCATTTCATTAGCAAATGCGAGCCTTGCTATGAAGTCCGACTCTTTTAATTCTTGTGTTAATTGCAGCTTATACGGATGCAGTTTAAGATCCAATGTTAAAATTCGTTGCAAACATTGTCGCGATGATTGTAAGACAGACGATCTCTTGCGAGTCGACATTTGTGGATTTTCTCGTACTGACTCCATAACTCTCTCAACATTGTCTTCGATCCTATATGTTCTTGGGCGACCATTTGCTTGTGATTTAAATGTTGAACCGACCTCTTCAAAACGCTTTACCCATATTTTAATTAAATTAGCACTCGGAGCTTCACTAATTCGCCGTAGTCCATATTCAGCACAATATAGTCGCCTAGTAGCAATATATGAACGAGAGTTCTCGTAAAATGAGCGCACGCAAAATGCGCGACGCTTCCCGTCGAAGTGATTCATAGCGACTAAAACTCCATGAGCCCGCCAACCCAACGATGTAGGCGCTCCCCCGCCCGCGCCTTTTCTACCCCGCAAAAAAAGATGATGCAATATGCACGTTCTATTGCGCCACCCTGTATTATGTTGAATTTCGGAATATCGGTCATTCTGTACTGTAAGTTCAAGGCGGTGTATGGCAATGTAATCCATTTTCATTCTGAAATCCTATTTAAGCCATGACTTTAGAGTATTTGCTTGAAAGACCCTAAGAGTGTACAGGTCGATCCGTTTATTTGTGTAAGGTGCACCGGAAGAACCTTGGTTAATTCTCCGGTTCGTCCAATTGTGCCAAGTATTATAAATCAATATAATGGACAACAATTTATCTTACTGCAGATTACGAATGAAGAGCCGCAGGAAACTAATTAAATTTTGAAGATCGGTCAATTTGCACCGTGGATCGGTTTGCAATGCTCGACTACTCTCCGAAAATATATTACACTGCGACAAAGCTTTAAGAAGCTTTGTTTAGATCGATACTTTAAACCCTTTTTTCTGGGCATTACATATGGGCATTAAATATGTTTTTGGAAAGATATAGCTACATGCGTGTTTTACCGCGACAAATCTCTTGGCGCCATCAAGGAATTCAAAAACTATTGACCGACCCAATATTCAATTTTTTGAAATACCTGAAGATAGTCAATCTAAAATTTCCGAACATAACATTGAAGGAACCCTAAAAACGCCACATTTTGTACCAGAGTTTAATAAGTCGATTATCACTTTTCGACGATCGATGCGTTAAAACACTCAGCCGGATTGGAAAAAATATTTCGAAAATTGATTCAAATGCATGAAAAAGTAAATTGGAAAGTAATAAATTCAATTTCCATAACAAACATTTATTTATTCGTTATTAAGCCAGAAATTTAAGTACCAACCCTCATACGTAGAATCTAGACCACAACTGTGAAATGAATATTCTGACGCAAAAATTTGGTTTTATTGCAGTGAAACATCGCCAAATATTCTACTGGAACATCTTCAAGAAGCTATTTTTGCTCTATTGAAAGCAAGTGCGGCACCCACCTTTCGCACAGTTTTCTCATCTTCAAATCTTCGGTCAATATGCGACGTATACCACTTTTTGAAATGTCTATCATTTCAGCTAGCTCACGAATCTTCAGCCGGCGACCATCCAATAGCGTTTTGTAGATTTTCGTAGACCACTACGGTGGTGGCAGCTCGTACGGCCTCGTTGAAACTCTGCTGCCCAATATTTTGCAATCGTAAACGAAGGATCAGACTCCCCCAGATTTGAGTCATAATAACAGTAATAGTCAAAAATAAATAAAAATAAATAAAAATATTTTCTGATGAACTATGTTAAATTCGCTTAAGGCAGGATTTCCCAAAAAGGTTGTAGAGCTCTCGATGAGCTTCAGCCATCGTTTTCTTCGATTGAAGAAACTCAATACTTCCGGCATATAACAATTATTTGGCACAAAATTAGACACAACCAAAAGAATATGACGTCAAAAAGAAATCACTATTGTGTCGAGGCGGTATGTTTACCATGTGGCTAAGCTTGGCTCATGATATTTCGATTATGACAGAATCGACTAGCACTTTTCGCCAACAGCGAGAACTTAGTTACGCACCTAAAGCAATTTGGTCGTAACATAACATAGGTCCCACGCACTGGTTATTAAGCTTCTTTTTGGATGCTCTTTTTCTAATAAATTTTGTTTCATTCCCAACGATGTGGGGAATGTAACCTCATTTTAATCCGTGAACATCAAGTTAGTTTTAATTTCCACTACATGGCCACTCATGTAAATTCATTTTGGAAAACTCTCCGCAAATAATCCGGCATATTTAGTTTTGTTTAACAAAGTTCAACAGCAATCTGCGTTCATTTTTTTACCTAAATATTTTGATAGCTTATCAGATTCACCCGAAACACATTTCGCGTAATGTAATTGCAATTTTGCAGAGCCAAATGCCCCTATAAGCTTGCGTTTCAATGGCGATGTCGCGAAAACAATAACAGAGTGCAATCTGACTGCTGATGGCTGTCATTACAACATGTGATTATGCGGCTAACAAAAGTGTCATCATAACCTACATTACGTGAAATTAAAATTGTTCATAAAGCCAAGGATATGCACTAAACGACGCTATATGAAAGTCTGTATAAATACAGCAAATCAAAATGATTTGTACATTTCAAAATGCTTTGAGTTGAAAATGCCATGTGAAGTAAATCTTCTGTCAAGCTAATACATTTGAAAAAATAGATAGCAAATTGTTAATTCAAATTGAATTGGGGCAATGATCATTTTTCTTTATGCTGCAGCTCCATTAGTGTAATAACTCAACAGGTTAAAAATCTGGTTTCAAGCGTCTAATTATTGTATAGTACAAATACAATACAAAATACGAGTTTCATTCTTTTCATTTCATGAAGGCGAAGCGCTTTGTACACTGTTTCTGGTATCTCCCAAAAAATAGGTCAAATTTCCGAAACTCAACCTTTCCTCTGTGATTTCCAATTAGTAGACTCCAGTATCCCAAATACGAGTCTTTATTCATTGCATTGATTTACAATTCTATGTAAAAATTGACTAACTCCAATACAGATGATCGAATTAGTCCATATATTTTTTAATTCATATCCTTTAAGGAGTTGCATTGAAATCAGTCAAATTTTTGTACAAATCGTGCGTACAATCATGCGTTTTGATACCTCCCATACAAATTGATCGATTTTTCGAAATTCAATCTTTTCTCTGTAATTTTTAACTAGTGGGATACAGTAATCTAGGTTTTTGTTCACTATATTCGTTTATAATTCTCGGTAAAACTTAAAAAAGTAGACCCAGTAACTACGCCACGCGAATGACAGATTTATTTATTTTTTGTTTTGTTTTATTTAATTTATTATATTATACAAATTCATACAAATTACGCCTCAGCGTCGCATGGCATTATAGAGGCTAGTTGGCAAAATAATTACATCAAAATTGTTTGTATAATAACAATAGTTTTAATACAAAATACAAACACATTTATGAAAAATCTAATTTCTTGACATGTACTTCAATATTAACTCAAAATTCATACCAGAAGCTCTTCGGCATTTTGCAATAAATACCCTTTTATTGACGATTTAAATAATGAAAGTGTTTCTAGTGATTTTAATTGTCGTGGTAAAATATTGTACTGATGACTACCAGAATGTTCTACACGCTGTTTTGTTGTTTCAGATCGACACATAGCTACTCTCAAATTGTCATTATTTCTCGTATTAAAAATATACTGATTTCGGGAAAAATTTATCGGTTGATGGCCAATACTATGCAAGCATTTGAAAACACATATTAGCAATTTTAATTTATAACAACCATGTACTGGCAAAACTGTTGGAAAACCATCTTTATACAGTACGAAATTGGCAAGTTCGCTACAGGTTTTAGTGCTTTATTCTGCTGCCGTTGCGACGATTTAAATTCAGAACTCTTTTTATAACCGTACATAATGGCTAAATAGTTATAATGGCCTTCAACATTAGTTTGAAATATTAGAAACTTAGTATTTCGATCAATTTTTTTTAATTTACACAATAAGCTTGCTTACTGTAGACTTCAGATACTCTATATGAAGTGTCGAAGAAAGATTACTTTGAAAATGTAATCCCAAATATTTAACTGAATTAACTTCTGGAATTTCTTCCCCATCTACGTACATACTAAAGCTGTCGTTGAACCGACAATGTGGCCTAAATCTTATCAATTTCGTTTATTTGGATTAAGAATTCACATCTTTAAAGCCATTATACTGTAATTTTGAACAATTGATGAATAACTATGTTCTGAGAATGAAAGTTGAGGGCATTGCCACACCTCTGTTCATACAAATTAGCTGATTTGTCGAAATTTAATTTTTCCACTACAATCTCTAAATTCGTAAATTTCAGATATTTAAAGTTTTGTCTAAAATGGAACGGTTATCCATGCCCTCTGTAGCATCTCCCATACAAATTTTGCAATGTTATATTTAGGTTTATGTTTTTCATTCAATTTCACTAACTTCAGCCTAATGTAGCACATACAAGACATTCTGTAAATGAAAATTCGCCACTCACTGTAATTTCTGAGTGGAGGATTTCAGAAAGTTTTAATTTTTTTTATTAGCTTTATTTACAGATTTTTTTGATAAGAATATAATGCTTTGCCATGCATCTTCAGTAATACCTCACACTTTTGCATCAGATCAGTTCACCTAACTGAAATTTCTGTATTGGCTTATGTATAATATTGTTGTGGCATCGCGAGCCTTGTAGAAAATTGGTCCATATTTCCATGTGGCTTCGTACAAATGCTCTCATCAAGCTTTACCATTGCCACAAACCACAATATTCACAGTATTTTGGTTATATTTCTGTGTCATTTTATTAGAACCTTATTTACAATCTTATCGGAAATAGATAATATCGATCTATGTTTTGATAGGATTCCCATACAATATGCCCTGCCAAGTTTTGCTTAATAGCTTCCCCTGTACATAGCTTCCATAGGCATTTGAATATTTTTTATGAAAGTACCTTAGAATATGTCATTCCATATTTTGACTTAGTGTCCTTCTTTTCATGCTTGGTATTGTCATTTTGTCACACAGTTTTCCCTGTAAACTGATTAAGATTTGTATCTTGTCAAATAATTCCACCAAAGACAATCCATGTTGAACATGGGTCCTATTGATCAATATTCTCATGCAACCCCCATATTGGGTCCAGCAAAATTTGACATTATCATTTCTACGAAGACATACAATATCAGTCCTTGTCTTGACGAAGTCTCTGTCCAACTCCAAATGGGCCATGCAGGGTTGGTATTATTGCTTATACCTGATTATCAATTTTTCGGTTCCAAAAATAAAATTAAATAAAATACACATAAAGCTATGATTTCGATGAAATTTTTGTTATTATAAAGCTTAGACCTTGCCATTATGTGTGAAACACAATGTCATTTAAATAACCGCCTCTGAATTGGTTGCAGCACCCTGGACCCTTTTGACTAATTTTTTCCACAATTCTTGCGATTTCTCGGCAATAATTTGACGAATGTGGGTTTTAAAATATTCTAACGTTTGGGTATTATCTGCGTAAACACGGTCTTTGACGTAGCCCTACAGAAAAAGTCTAACGGCGTCAAATCGCATTATCTTGGTGGTCAAAACTCGAAATTACACTTTCTGGAAAGCCAAAATCTGTTGTGTTGTGTGGTTTGTGATACCATCTTGAATATCGTCCAGTTTATAATCTTCAATTATAGGCCAACAAAGTCGGTTATCACACGGCCATAGCGCTCGAAATTGAAATTCGGATTATCCGCCACACTGTCACTGACAGAGGCGATACTTTTAGCTGTGAGTACATTGCGGTGATGCACAGGGCTGACCATATCTGTAGCGCTTCCAGTCTCTACAATTTTTTTTTATATTCTTGTCAATTCCTTGCACGGTACACCGATTATGACAACCATTATCACCCGCAATGCACCAAAAGTGCCTACATTTGAGTCAAAACTTTTGTAGTAAATTTTAACTATTTTTACGCATTCTTCGGTTGTTAAGCGATCTATACTCGTTAATTGCAAACCTTTCACTACATGTAATAAATAACGCTTCAGATGACAGGTATTTAACAGCTGAAAGCTTTGATAGACTGGCGGTTTTGAAACCAATGACAATACTTTTATATTTTTCTCCTCTATCTCAAGTGACACTTCAAGACAGTTCTTCAAAAATTTCATTTCTCCGGCACATAATGTTTATATACCTTTCATATAATGCGCTCATATTTGTACTGTTGTACTACTATATAGAGGGAACTACTACTATATATAGGGAACTATTTTGAATTCCATACTAATGTTTGTGAGAGATGTTTTTCAGATCAGATGGCGTAGGCGTGACCGAATATTTTCTGCCAATGCAGCACCTGTGGTAATGCATCTGCCCACTTTTTGGTCTAAATCTAGCATAGAAGTTATTGCTTTGGGAATTTTTTATTCTACTATTCTATACGTAATTAAGAGGACAAATGTAGGCAGAATGTTTTTCGAAATTTCATGAACATATTTTTTAAGCCGCTTGTTGTTTCAGTTGTACTAAATTGTTAATTTATCTATTTTATCTCACGTGGGTTTCGCGTGCTAAAATTAGATTCAACGACTATTTTTAGGGTTATTTCTTGACAACCGATTTCCCTGGGTAAAAGCAGGAGATCGCTAAAAGTGTTCGTCAAATAGATCAAGGTGAATGACAACAGAGGATGTACCTTCCGATACATCCAACGCAAATTCGTCGATTTTCCGAAATTCAATAAATTTTTACTGATTTATGAGCAGTAGTCTGTAGTAGCCTAGATTTTTATCCATTGTGTTCATTTGCTATTATGTATGTATGTATGCATAAATATCGTATTTATACTTATTTTTTATTACCAAACTTTGTTAAAAGTAAATTTAAAATGAATTTGAAAACGTTCCATGAACGTACCTAATGTATTTTTAGACTAAATTGTAACTTTGTATTACCCTTTTTACCCAAATTTCGGTTAATCTTATTATAAGATAAATGTCATATAATATTTAATGAATGCCACAAAGTTACACTCGTAACTGACATATAATTAAATTAAAAGCATGCAGTTGTGGCGTTAAAAAGTTTTCAATCATATCACGATATCGCTCCCCATCTACCTACAGCTACCATTACGCCGTTTTCAGCTTCAAAGAAATAAGGTCCAATGATTCCTCCTGACCAAATTGCACACCAGACTGCCACTTTTAATGGATGCAAAGGTGACTGATGAATAATTTTAGAGTTTTCCATTACCCTGAACCTACTATTCTGTTTATTCACATATCCATTCAAATGAAAATGTGCCTCGTCACTTATTGTGATTTTTTCATGAAAATCGGGGTTGGCATGGACGAGCCATAACACCCTATTGGCATATGAACGGCGGCGTAAATGGTCTTGTGGAAGAAGCTCTAGTGTCAACTGAATCTTAAATGGAAACAAATGCAAATCCTTGCGCAAAGTTGTTCTTTGAAGATCAAGCTCCTGAGCACGGCGTCGAATTGAGGTTGATGGACTGTTTTGAACACTTTCTTGATCATCAGTAAGGTTTTCAGTCCTTCTTAGAGTATGTTGTGGTCCATGCTTGGCCCTATCGACTACAGATCTTCTTTCTTCGAAATCATTCACTACACGATAAGTATGCGTCTTGTTGGCACGTTGTTTCTCCCAAAAATTTCACGTAACTTTCTCATCGCCACTGTAATCGATGATTGATTTTGATAAAATGTTTTAACGATTAAAACACGTTGGTTTATCGAATATTTTTCCATTATAAATTTGACACGTCTCTACTTCACGACTGCCAAATATGAACTGTCAAGACTAATGTTTAACAAAATGGCGGCAAAACAAAGTAGTACACCTTCTAAACGGACACCCTGTATATCTTGATATCCAGAGAATCATGTTTCTTCAAACTTAAATTCCGCAAAGTATTTAGTTTACAAAAAAAAGCTTTTATCAATAAACCTCTTTAAATTGTTCAACCATATTTTTCCAATGTAAATGTTTACTGCTACGCGCCATTTTGAGGCTCAAACAAATAGCTTTAAAGAGTACAAAAGCTGTCGGCTGTAACTTTTGAGTTTTGAGCCTTTTGAAATAAATGTAATAAAACTATTACGTTATGTATAAACTTTCCCTTTTCCCCTTTTAAATTACTCCTTGTGTGAAAGCGAAATAATGCTTTCACACAAATGACCCAAATACATTTAATTTTTTTACTTTAACCACTAAAAAAGTGACCACCACTCACAATAAATTTGTATTACAGGAAATAAATTCTATTAAAATGTTTAGTTTTGAACTTTCCCACTTCTGTATTTTCCGACCCTCTGGCGGAAAACTTTCAGTCAGCATGTATCACAAAGGGGAATGTTGAAATTTCTCCCTGTAAGTGGAACGGAGTTGAAGATATCATTCACTTTTCCTGACTCCGAGCTATAAAACAAAAAACCATCAAATGAATATTGTTCATTGATGTCTACATAAAGTGATTGTAGAAGAAACAAAAAAATACAGAATTACAAAAAGGGGAGATTTGTAAGAGCAGCATATAATTTTATGTTATCAACATAGAGTGTACATGTAATAAATTTATATGAAATGTTGTTTGATAGCAAATTTTGCATAATTCACAATATGTATTTACTGTAAATATGCCAAAAAGAATATTGTTTTAATATTAAAATTTTTTATACTTTTATTGGCAATTTTTGGCAAACAATTGTGGGTGATTATATTTCCCTTTATGGACGCTTCTCCATCATGCTATGTTTAACAAATGAAATAATATGACTTATATAAATTTAGTTAAAATAGTTTGAAATATTAGGCAGTGTTGTGGTTTTTGTACAATGTCTTTTGACTTTTTTGCTCACAAAACTTTTTCTATTGGAACTTTTCAACGATCTGTAAGAACCAAAATGTGAAAGGTTTTCTTACATATTTTTGTCTTAAAACCCGAAAGTGGAAGTTTAGAGCCCTATTTACTTACTTAAGTAGTGACTAGGCTAGATACTCATATGTATTATACGGCGCATGTGGAAAATAGTCCTCAGCGCATCGGTCTTCTGCGCTTCTTTTCCGATTCGCCACATCAAGCTTTCACAGTATATCAAAATCCTAATACTTCTAAAGCAGTTTGGTCGCCCTCTTCTACGCAGCTTATCGAGTTCGTTGCTGGAAACTTTTCATGCTAAAGCGCTTGAGTTCGTCCGCACAATATAATCCTGTCATCACAATCGCTGTATTTTGATATGCTTGGACATGTTAATGTTGATATATGGTTCATGTGACGTTGACACTCTGTTAGCGGTGATGGGTGCATCTAATATATGTTCCAGAATATTTTCCTCTCGAAAACTCCCAGCACTGATTCATCTGCTTGTGCACTGATTCATCCATGAGTTTTATTCACAGCGAACATGGGCAGACGAATTCATCCACCACTCCAAAATTATAGTTAGATCGCCGTGTAAGTTTCTACACACAGTGTTCCAAACGATTATACTCTGTGCTCGCCGAAATAGACAAATTTCTTCTCATTCACCTACAAATCCATTTTCATTGATTCTTTCTCAATGCTTGAGATGGCTGCAGTACCACCTCACAGCTTTCGTCATAATCTACAATATTGTGCTGAAGAGGACGGTAAACCCTGAATAAATTCCCTTTTGGTGTCAAATAGGTCTCTTAGATTTTTGCCTATCTTTGAATACTTTGTGTCAGTCAGCGTTATTTTATAAAGACATGCAAGCTTCACAGGAATATCAAATTCTTATACAGCAAGAATAAACTTTAATTTTACATGTACCTCACTGGACAGAACCTTATGATTTGCGGGTAAATGACTGATATCTCGATAGTTGGTGCACCTACTAAGATCGCATGCATTCTTTGAGCCATATCGAGGCTTAAATAGTTCTACCATCGGACCATTGCCAGCCGAGGTACTGCTTTTCTGACCTCGTTTTGGAGTGATAATGGCCAGTCTATGCCACAGTCGATTACTGACGTGATTTCTTCAATTTTGATCATTTTCACAAGTACCAAATTGTATAAATATTATGGTTATATTGTAGGCAAAGATCTTAACGATCCTTTTTATACCAAACGAGGATTTAGGCAGGGCGACAATCTATCGTGCGACCTCTTCCACATACTGGTGGAGATGATTATGGGAAAAGCTGCTGTAAACACGACTGGTACCATCTTTAATAAAAGCCATATGTTACTCGCATATGCAAATGACATAGATATTATTGACAGAAAACTGCGGGATGTTACTGCAGCCTTCACAAAGCATAGAGAATGAAGCAGCGGAAATGGGTCTGGTGGTAAACGACGACAAAACGAAGTTTTGGTTTCAACGAACAAAGTGTTTACTCGTTTGGGATACTGTGTGAACGTTGACAACTATAATTTTGAAGTGGTGGAATAATTCATCTAAATCGGTTCCGCTGTAAACAAGACGAATGATGTAATCATGGAGATAAAAAGGAGAGTGTTGCTTGCTAACAGATGTTACTATGGACTAAGCAATCGATTCAGTGATAAAACCCTCTCGAAAAACAAAAATCCGACTGTACCAGACGTTGGTTCTACCTGTCTTATTATATAGTGAAGAATCCTGGGTTATGACGCAAGCGGATGAAACAGTACTG
>JAHXMU010025795.1:89489-142130 GCA_019455685.1 Philornis downsi | reverse complement strand
CTCTAAAGGACAGAAAGTGACTACATTGACTACATAGGCCGGATCATCCGATGGTAAGATTAAGAATATCTTCCCTTCTTAAAAGGTTTTTTTGACAGGGTGGGATAAGATTGAAATTAAATAAAATAAGTTGTGAGCTATTAACGAAATGCCTTCCTATTTGATGTTACACTAGTATATAATATATGTCTATAGCGTCGGTGGTCCGAGGGGTCCATTGGTATAGACTGTTATAGGCTTATTGGCTTATTGGTATAGACCTGTGACTTTAGAAGATCCCATATAAAACTATCTAACGCGGTCAAATCACAAGATCTTTGCGGATAATACACATCAACCCCGCGAGAGTTAACCACACCTTCAACTCATTAATGCAAAATGTCTATTGCGAAGTTCACTGTGCAGCACCATTCTATTGCAACCGTATTTTGTCCACGTCCATGTCGCTCAATTTGGTCCGATAGAAGCTGGTCATCATCGATCTGTAGAGCTCGCCGTTTATGGTGATGTCTTCACTAACGTCGTTTTCAAAGAAGTATGGATGCATTGCCGATGATGTAGATGCATTGCCACTTGTTGGACCTCGTGAGGGATGGCGTCGTGCCATAATGGTAATTATATCTGTTACCATAGCCATTCATCCAAATATGGGCCACGTCGGCAAAGATTATTTTTCCTCGAAAATTAGGGACCTCTTCAGCGGACAAACATCATTGTCTATGATGATTAATTTGGAGCCGCTGGGTCACTTGGATCTTGTACGGGTGGAAGTCTGCGAAAGTTTAATTTGTGCGCACGACAACGAATCGACTGTCTCGGATTCTCCTTCACCAGCCGTCTCGAATTTGGCCACTAAAAGTTGGAGAGTCGACCTTGAAGGGTAACCGAGCCTGCCGTAAAATGGGTGCAACATATATTTTAATAATAAAATTCTGTCATTTGTACTGCAGCTACACAATTGAGCAACACTGTTGTGTAACTTCGCATTGTGTTTTGGCATCAATGACTAAATAATAAACAACAATATCATGGCCGCAGCAACTTGCCGACATCGAACGGCCCTATTTGGAAAATCTATTGTTATCAACAAATGTACATTTTATCTACTTAATCTTGTCGTAAATAAAGCTAAATTATGCAAAAATCAGACATTGACAAATGTAATTTGGACATGTGATTTATGTAACTTGAGCAATAAAAATCATTCAAGCAGTAAAAGCCATGTCAATAAATATTTTAAAATCTTAAAGTTAAACTCCTACGCCTGTTCTTCTAATATGTATGAGGGAAAAGTTTACAAAGTCATAAAGTCTTGGCTTAACCTTTAGTTTCGATGCTCATTTTGTAAACGAAACTTTTTTAAAATTAAACAACAATAATTTAACCCTCCGTTTGGTCTCACGGCCAAAGTGCTGCGGTATTCCAATTACAATTATGCGGTCAAAAGAGCTTTTATGTCAATGGCTCTTTGCAGCCGACCACAAAAGGAACTAAGCCCACCGCCACAATCGCACAATAATAAATTTGTTTTCAGCTTTCTACTACATTTAATTGGAAAAGTTTCAAATTATTTAGCAGAACTACAAACTCATACTTACGCAAATGTTTGGAATCATTTAATGTTAAAATCTCACTGATAGTGGAATACGAAATCATAGGCAAAAACAAAACAAATGTAAATGGTTCTGGTTTTGGGGGTGAAAGGACAGAACACTTAAAAGTAAAATAAATGTCGTTGTACAAACAAATGCGTGGGTCCCTGCCATGCGATGAGTGCTAATTGGAATTTAATTAACAATTTGGAACGAAATCACGAAAAGTTTAATGTTAATGCAATAATTCTATTTAAAATTATTAAATAATTAATAACTACTTAATTAATGCCGCAAAAAATAAAAGTTAGGTAAACTGCTTATGAAAAAAAAAACGAGATAAAATTTGTTTTATATACTAGAGAAAGAAGCAGTAACTCTTGATGTTATATATAAGGTGTGGTAAAAAAAAATCCATTACATTTGAATAACATTAAAGGCTTTATTATTCGTAGTTAAAATGATCCGAGTTAGCTCAAATGTACACCATTTTGTTGAACGTAATTCCATTATGCCTCTCATAGAAGCCACACCCCTATTTGCAATAAACTGGGACAATAGATTTTCACAAACTTCTCTTGAGGCGAATTTTTAACCACCTAACTCATTCACCTATCTACGGTTCGGGTGATAATTACTTGGCACCAGTTTCGGACGAAAAACTTGAATGCACAAGTACCTCCCAATCAAGCTCCCGGAGTTTCTGGCAAGTCACTATCGATGTGTGTGGCCTTGTGTTGTCCAAATGAAACGCAATTCCCCTCCTGTTGGCCAAAGCTGGCCGCTTCTGGGAGATTGATTCCTTTAGGCGGCCAATTGTTAGATAGTAGAGTTTAACCATACGGAAGTAGCTCATAATAGACGATTATCTGCCAATTTCACCGAACACAGAGTAAAATTTTCCTGACCATCAATTCTGTCTTGGCAACCGTTTGGCTCACCGCAATTCGGCCACGACCGTTTTTAGTTCACGATGTCGTAATCGACCCACTTTTCATCAATAATTACCATACGTTTTAGGAATGGGCCGATTTTGTAGCGACTCAGCAGCGATTCGCAGACAGAAATTCGGTCTTCAGAGGTTTTTTTTTTGCTTGAAGTCGTGTGACAATCGTACATCGAGATTCTTTTTGTATCCAGCCTTATTCAAGTGGTTTCAAACGGAGTTTTGCGCAATATTCAGCTCCTGAGTAATCGAAACAATGCTTACATGCCGGTCGGACTTGATGGTTTCCATCATAAATTAGTTTTCCAGAGTGTTTTGTATCTTTGATCAACTGATACAGTATCAGGATCGTAAACAAGAAGTTCTGATAAGTTCTGATTTTACACGCATTCTATTTTAGACTTACTCACTTAACGGGACCTACGGTTTTAATGACACTTCCAAATGTCGCGGTTTTAGAAGCACTCACCAAATTTGTTGGTTACTCGAATAATCGAAGTTTTCCTCACACACATCGAAGTGACCGTCGCTTCAAGTGTTATGACATCACATCCGATAGCAGAATTTCACTAATTTTACAGAAATATACACCGATAGAATGTGTTTTTTTTTTGGTTTATCAAAAAATTAAAAAAATTTGTCAATATCTACACAAAGCACCAACAAATATTGATTGCCAGATTTTATTTAGTATTCGATTTTCTACGCTTCTTCTCCAATTCGTCATATCAGGTTTACTTGACAGTATTTCAAAAGCCTGGTTTTTCCAACGGAGTTTTGGTTGCCGAGCGAGTTTGCTACGAGCGAGTTCATCGAGTTCGTTGTCAGAAATTTTTCAGGTTCATCCGCACAATATGATCCAGTCAACGCAATCGCTGTACTTTGCTGAGTTTGATTACGTCGAAGTCGGTATGCAGTTCATACAACTAATGCGATGATGAGTGAGTACATTTTCAAGAGTATTTTTTCTCTCCAAGGCTCCCAGCAGTGATTCATTCGCTTATGTTGTAAACTAGGATTGTGCGCCGTACAGTAAGGCAGGTAAAACCAACTTCTGATTTCGGATTTTAATCTGTCGAGGGAAGGCTTTGTCGGTAAATCGTTTGATTAGGTCAAGTTCGTTGAAACAAATAACCTAATATTGTCCTCGTTTACCACCACCTTGCTGTTATCTATCAATAATATTTGTATAATCGCCAAAGCAAGCAGCAAATAACTTTTATTGAAAATAGTACTCGTTCTGTTAACTGCAGTTTTCTTCGTAATTATCTTCAAATGCATAGTGAAGAGTTTGCACGCTCGTCTGCAACCCAAGTATAATTCCCCGTTTGGTATAAAATATTTCACTAAAATGTTTGTCTGTTTACTGAAGATTTCGGGGATCAATTTCAGCATAGACTTGGTCAGCATTTAACTTACATGAACACGGTTTCTTAAAGTAAACGGCTGGCATTGATTCTTCACAAAGATAAAAACTTCTTACACCTTTGTACGTTTTTCGAGTTTTTCGTTTTTTTTTTCTTTTTTTTTGTTTTTGTATTTTAACTAAACCCCAATCGATGAACAAATCAATGGAGTATTTCTAATTTTTTCCTCACTGTGTGATGGTGGATATAAACAATCCACAAAACAATTTTTGAAAATGCAAGGTTTTAAAATTTTGGAGAAAAATATCCCAAAAAGAATTAAATAGTTTTTATCGACCTCTTTCGAACATAGCATAGCATATATCTAAAATGTTCTCTTGACAATTCTTCTGAAGACGCTTCCCGACTTTTTCAGAGAAATTTTCCTATGTTTTTTGTTTCAATCTTATACCAATTTACATTTTCCTTACATAGGTGGCGACTACAATTGGCAAATGTCTCGCATGTGCCGCACATGAAAAATAATTTCAAAAGTCTTGTTCATCCAGTAGCGTCATCTATAGAGTTGGTTGCCGAAAACTTTTTGCGCTGGAACATCCAACACAATGTGATCCAGTTAAAGCAATCCATGTACGTTGATGCGTTTGATCACGCCAATGTCGGTATATGATGATCGGTCCATACATTTTCCGGAGTATTTTTCTCTCGAAGGTGTCATGCACTGAATCATCGGTTTGTGTTATAACCCATGGTTCGGCTTCACACAGCGAGACAGGTGAACTAATTGTCTGGTACATTCGGATTTTTGTGTGTCTAGAGAGGGCTTTGCCACCAAATTGCTTAGCCCATAATAACATTAGTTCTCAAGCAATACTCTTCTCTTAGTCACCACGCTGACATCATTTCACAGCGGAGCCGAGGTTGATGAATTCATCCAGCAAAGTTATAGATTTCAATGTTGACACAGCGTTAACTAAATTCTATCTATTGTGGTATATACTAAGATTGTGCTAAAATAGGGTGTGACAGTGAAAATTGAAATAAAACTTATTTTTGTTTGTGTATAACTTCAACGTTTGTGGTATCTACCATATAACTCATGCCATACAAACATGAAACACCATTTGTTGGTAAGAAATCCGCAATTTATCATGCGACATCTGCCTCTCCGCACACTTTTGCACCAATTCAAAAGATTCTGATTCTAACAAAAGAGTGACAAAAAGCTATTAGCGTTTTTGCTTTTTTATTACTCTTGATCTAAGACGTTTCTTTCAATACGTTACATTTTTATTTTATTGATGAAACCAACTTTGATTTTCTGACCCAATTTTAGCAAAATATTTTCAATTGTTAATTTCTCCCTACTTTGTGCAGTTATGCATTTGTATGGTGGAAATTTAAATTATAGAAAAGCAGAATTCGTAAAATGTAAATGTCACCAGCAGTATTCCAACTCCATTTGCAACAGCGTAAGAAATGTAAATTTCTCACAGATACTCTTTGGATGGGAGCAATTAATGGAACAGTTGAATGCCGTTTTTAATAAATGTTTTATATTTTGTCTTAGTTCTGCATATCGACTTCGTTGAATTCACTTCAGTTTAATTATAAAATTCATTAGGCAACTGCAAGAAAGTGTATTCCTCCTTACAGTTTCGCATTGCATTGAAAGAAACTGTTTTGTATGTAATTTGTGATAAAATCGTAAGCATTTGCAATAGAATAAATGAACAGATGCTTACAAATACAAAAATAAGTTTCATTTTAAGGAATTGCACTATTACTCAGATATGTACATAAATTTATCTGCATCAACGTAGTTACTTTCACTTAAGATTGTTAAGGCAATTTTAATTTTACTGCCTGCACTTATAAATTGCAACTGAAAGCAACAAAATTCCTGGGTAATGAATTTCGATTCACAAATTTGATTCTGTATCTTCTGCCGTAAAAATTGAAGAAGGATATACCACCTATACATTTGTCATTCCGTTTGAAGAATTTCCACCTGATACTACAGAAAGCCTGGCATTCTTTATCATATATAATATATCGAATTTGCCCGTTGTTCACAGACAGATAGTTTTTTTTAGTATTTTTTGGCAACTGCGCCCACAATACGGCAATTTCTTGCGAGATTGTGTTGGGATGTTTGTTAACAAAATTTATATATCTTATAAATTTACTAACAAGCGCCCGCTACTTGGTACGCGTGGTTCCACATTTTAAGTAAAAAATAAATCCGAAGTTAAATATGTCAGAAATTTATTTATTAGTGCCCTTTGAATCCTTTGCCAATTTAATTTTTAAGCTTTGATGTTGCATTTTTCTGCTCTCAATAACTCAAATTTCGGATGGTAGCATAGCTTTTGTCCATGGATTTTTTCTGAAAATTCGGTTTTCACAAAATCCGTTATTAAAGTGCGGATAGGCCGCAAGAGGAATATCCAACTTTAGTTTGGTCATTTCAGCTTCAGACTTTAGAAATACTCTGGTTAAATTTCCATTCTATTCATTTGCTATTCGTATTCGAAAGTTTATATTTTCGTCATGCGTATACATACCCCTAATTTCGCGACTCCGGTTTCCTCCCCATTTCTGCATTATTTATATCTTAAAAGAACGAATTTCAAAATAGCTCCCAACGTTGAGCGACTAAGAAGATTTCGCTGATGATTTAAGCTGCAGTCGCTTTTAATGGGGCAGTTCATATCTCATACCTTGAGAGAAGAATGGTCACTCTTAATTTCGTGAATTTTACTTTTTTACTTTTTTGAGAAGAGAAGAGAAGAGAAGAGAAGAGAAGAGAAGAGAAGAGAAGAGAAGAGAAGAGAAGAGAAGAGAAGAGAAGAGAAGAGAAGAGAAGAGAAGAGAAGAGAAGAGAAGAGAAGAGAAGAGAAGAGAAGAGAAGAGAAGAGAAGAGAAGATAATTATCCGCCACTTCCTAATAAATAAAGAATTTCGAAAACCATCGTTTTACTGCATCTTTACTCTAGAAGAAGAATTCGTGTATGAATTTTCACAATGGTAGCTCAAACAATCTGAGCGAATAAAAAGGCCAAGTTAAAGTTTATTCAATAGTTCAGTACAAGTAATTATCTGCCCAACGGCATCTAGCGTTTATTAAAGGGTTATCTATTTAGTGGGTTCAAACAGTCGGTCTAGCAAGGCTGCCAACTGTTTGTAAAAAGTTTGCCATTTACGTACATGAGCCGTTTATATGGAAATAGTTAAAATTTAAAAAACAAAATTTTCTGGAACGATGAAGCTCATTTCTTACTCGGTGGTTTGGGAAACCAAGAACTGATTGTGGTGCGCATTATGGCCTGGAGGTGCCATTGGTTCGTATTTTTTCGAAAACTACTTCAAAAGGATTTACTACCGCAACTAATCCATAATGGCAAGGTTCAAGCATTATAATGAAATGGAGGTTTTATCGAAATCATAGCTTTGTATGTGTTTTATTTAACTTTACTTTTGAAACCGAAAAATGTAAAATCCGTTACAAATTTGGAAAAATCCGTTCTTATCGCGCACGTACTCCGTAAGATGTAACTTTAGTCGTTTGGCATGGATGATGATCAGTAAGTCAGTCGGTCAGTCAGCCAGTCAGTCTATCAGCCTGTCAGTCAGTCAGTCAGTCGGTCAGTCAGTCAGTTGGTCAATACCGCAACAGTTTAATGTATATATGGATAAACAATTGATTAACAAGTAGTTAAAATTGGTGAAAAAAACACCCATTATTCTAAAACCCGCAAAATTTTTCCTTAATGTAAGTTTCCACCTGTGGTCCATAGTGTGAAGAATGTTATAAGTATTAAATATGTGTATTTATGTATTTTATGTATTTATGAGTGTTATACAAATGGTTGTGTCAGAAACGTCCAATGATCATATTTTTATTTTGACAATTTTTCAAAAATGACATGAAATATGGTCTATGTTTTGTATAAAGTAAAATAAAATTTGAGAAATCCTCTACAGAATTTGTCAGAATATTCAAATTCGCAAACACAAAGCATATACGACGCGATAGTATGCTACAAAACACGCGTCTGCTCTTTCGCATTGTGCTGGTTTCGTTGCTTACACCCGCTTCTCTCTTAATTCAACAGCTCTTTAGTAATTAAATTAGAAAACACATGCGATACTGCATGACGAATAATAGCGTGATATTATTGCACCGTTTGTGGCGCACACCCTGACGTTTGGTTAAGCTGCGTGTAATTTTCTTGTTTTAAATTATAGCAATAAAAGCAGCAGGATATTGATTAAACGAGTTTAACGTTATACGTTTTATATGGTTTAGCGTTATACGCCCAGCAATTCGTGGAATGTCATCATATTCTGTAATATGTGGTGATGTAGATTGTGATTTTATAAATGACACAAAAATATTAGAGTTTTAAAGAAAATTTGACAGTAATTAGAAAAGGATATGCAAATACACATGTTCTAAATTAATTAATTGTCAAAAGTGTGAAGTCAAATCAAGGTTAGATTTGTTATAAGGTAAGGTTCCTGGAAACAGGAAGGAACAAGACGTTTTTGGCGTGACCATTTTGTGTGAAAATGTGTCGGTATATTGTGCATGATTACAAATACAAGTAAAAGTAGCAAAATTGGAGTACCAGCACAAGGGCCAAACGTAACTCCAAAAAACTACATTTTATTTACTTATTCCTACCCCTTCCTCGAGTTATCTTCCAATTACAAGCAAAATATGATAGAAGTTGGTTGAAAATTCGGAACGAGCCGCGGATGCCGTAATGGCAATGATGTAGGGTATTTCATTGGAAAACCCAACTAAGTCGACATATGTATTATGTAAAAGAAATGGAGGTTCCAACAGCGCCGATTTATACGAAGGTATAGTTTGCCACGGCAGAACTTTTATCGTTCGTCTATTTGTTTCTATCATCATTTTTAAAATGTCTTTGTCTAGTTAGTGGAAATCTGCTCACCATATTTCGTATTTAAACATCCTAATATTAGTAATAATTAATATTAGTCGAGAAATCGACTAATATCGACTTTGAAAATTAGAATCATAGCTACAGAATCACCTCAGAGTCATCATCATCTCACCTCATTCATTGGATATAAGAGAATTTTTTTCTTTAGTTCTTTCTACCTACTAAGATACCTCCTACCATAAAAATTACCTTAAAACTAAAAATAGTGGTTTTATTACAACTTTTTAAATATCTATGTGAATCTATGGAAACTTTGCACATCTAATTGCTCCAGCTAACCATGGCCTTTCGTAAAGCAAACCAAACAGCCACTTATTCCAATCTTAATATTGAATGTTCCTACTTCCGATACAGGATAAATGTAGTCATACGAGTTCTAAGTACAAACGTTAACAGGCGGAAGGAAACAAAAGAAGATTTGATATTTCGTTTCCTTTTTTACGGTAAAATTTAGCAACAAAATCTAAAAAAAAATAAATATAATCAAATATTTTATGCCAAAGTGCTGTTATTCAATTTTCTAATATAACACATAGCGTAGGGATAGAGCAGTCCATCTAATTTAGATTTCCTCACCGGTTTAGCAGTTGGGTTGATAAGACTGTCTGTGCTAAAATTCCATAGTGATGACGGGAATGAAGCTTTGGCAAGTTATCGTTTTCGGGTCAAACATAGTTATCATATAAGTTTTATTAGGGGCCAAAATAAGACGGAAGTTTAGATTACATAAATTGACTGCCGAATGTTATATAAATTATTCAACACAATACAAACAGAAGTTTAAGATTGAAGATTTATTTTATTGTTATAAATTAAACCAATACACAGATTTCAATCGGGCGAAATTGCTTACATATATCTTCACCCAAAACTCTTTTGCATTGACACAAAAGTGTAAGGAGTTCCAGATGGGGATGGGTAAACCGGTATGTTCTTGCCAACAGATGTCCCAAATAACCATGCGATCAAAGAAGCTAAGTTTAAACTTACTGAACCTACTAATTATAACCATGCAAAAAAAGTAGAAGATATTCAAAAAGAATTATACCATTTCTAAGGATTCAATCGGTGTATGTTTACCACTTCCGACGAAGCACTTTTAAGCCAGCTTCAAAACAACGGCAATGAAGTACTTAAAAACATTTGTTGAATTCCCATTTATAATTCCTAATAATTAAAGTAAAACATTTTAGTATGAAATGCTTCAAAATCTATTTCTTAGCGCATACAATACTTTCCGAAGACGTAATTTTTGATAACCGATGTAAAGTTTTTGGGGGAAAACATGTACTTATACATATTCTCCATTATTTGATGACGGCTGTACTAAATTTATCATTCCATTTGCACAAACTACAAATGCTTAATACTCGCCATAAGAATCTATATCATTAATGTCAGACCCCAATATTGTGGACTGTAATCAATGATACAGAGTGTATGAGATTCGATTTTGAGATTCGGAATATTTCCAGCTCAGTGTCTGTCTACTAATTTTTTATGGAAAGTGTCAAATCCATCGGAATATACGTTTAGATTTTGTGTTAAAAACAACACTTAAGGGTTCTTTTTCATAAGTAATTTTAATGGAATTATTTATATTGAAGAAATACTTTTCAATGGAACTTTTTTTGACGACATATTCTGAACATTTTCTGGAACAAAAAGTGATTCTTTTGAATAATGGAAAATTGCTACCAAAGATTTGATTTTTCGTCGTACCTACATCACTCGTGAATATATGGAGAACATGAATCATAAAATAGTGCTTCCCTCCTATGACAATCCTATGTTCATTTCATTGATAATTACGCACTTTTTCACTACTTCCCCGTCATAAAATGTGATGAATGTTTACTTGGATGTTTGGATGCATTTTCTTTTGTTGGGAACATAACTTCCTGTCGTTCGCTTGGTAATTACAAAGAAACAATTGATATTTGTCAAAACGGATAATTTGTGTTTGCGGTGGCCTTAGAGGCGTGGCAGAACTAAGCTAAATAATAGTCTGATACTTGCTAAATTATACTGGATTTATTATTGAATCACACATTTGAATTTAGAAATATACACATTATATTAAGAAATTTCGATTGATGCAATTGATTTCCTCACATTTTATAAATCATAACGTAAATCAGTTGACATGAATTCAAATTACTGCAACCAGCGAATTAAGGTTTACAGGAGAAAAATTAAATTTTGATAAATCGGTCAATTTGAATGAGATGTACCAGAACTTAGTCAAACAAATTTGTTTGAATTCAGTGTAACTACTCTAAAGATATGAAATCTTGGTTTCTTCATTATAAAATTACACAGGAAAGACAGAATTGCGGGCAACTGGTCGATTTGTACTGCATCTCATTTACATTATTAGAACCGAGTGTATCGAAAGCATAAGTTGTGCTAAATACCAGTATATGGGTTTCAGGCAGATGAACTGATTTGCTACTGCTGCAACAGAGGATTCTTTGCAGCAAAATTATAACTTTCTAATGTTTTCCGGTTGGGAAATATAGAAGCAGCACGGATTTTAGATAAATTGGCCAATTTGTATATGTGGTAACGTAAGGAGCGAGGCAGTACATTCTGTGATCAATCGCAGTACTAAACGCGAGTCCAGTTATACTGACTGTAGTGCAATTGAATGAAAGATTCGAATCTATCAACGTATAAGTTAAAAAAACACAATTTGTATGGGAGGTACCAGAGATGACTTGTTCATTTCGTCCCTGACCATAATGACCAACATAAATAACTTAAATTTAAGTAGCGAATTAAAAGTTACAGCGGGAAACCAAAGTTGATAAATCAGTCAGTTTGTGTATGAGGTACCAAAATGAGTTTGGCAACATCACCCAATCTCGTCCTCTGAATTAAGATTATCAAGCGTATTATAAAGGGTGTCCCAACAAGAGCGCAAGATTTAAGTTTGGCGTCATTCGAAGTGTCATTTGAACAATTGTTATTGTTTGCTACTAGAAGGTACGAAGTTAGTAAAAATGGAGCGCTACGTAAATGAACAACGCATTCTCATTGTGAAATTGTTTTACTTAAATGGTGAAAGTTTTGCGACTGCAGTTCGCAAATTGCGACCAATTTGAAGCCACAATAATACTCCAAAAGAGTCAATTGTAAAGAGATTAATAGATAAATTTGCCAAAACTGGGTCTGTTAGTAACGTAAAGACAACAACGCGCCTTCGACCAGGTCGATCGACCGAAAATGTCGCAGCTGTACGTGATGATGTCGCTCAAACTCCATCCACCTCAATTCGACACCGAGCTCATCAAATTAGTGTCTCCAAATCCACTATGCAGCGAATTTTGGCGAATTTTGAAGATTTGCATCTTCATGCATACAAAGTTCAATTGACTCAGGAACTGAAGCCAGTTGATCATGGACAGCGAAGGGAGTTCGTTAATTGGGTATTGGAGAGACAACATGAAAACGCTGATTTTGCCGATAAAAGTATCTTCAGTGACGAGGCCCATTTCCATCTTGATGGCTTCGTCATTAGATAGAATTGTCGCATTTGGGGTGAGGAAAGTAAATGCATCCTCAACGTGTCACTGTGTGGTGTGGATTTTGGGCTGGAGGAATCATTGAACCTTTTTTTTGTGAATATGAGGCATGCCAAGCGCAAACGGTCAATGGTGTTAGGTATCGTGAAATGATAACCAGTTTTTTCATGCCTAGAATTGAAGAAATGAATGTGGAGGGCATGTGGTCTCAACAAGACGGCGCCACATGTCATACAGCGGGAGATACAATTCAATTGCTGCATTAGTCATTTCCCGGTCGTGTTATTTCGCATTTTGGAGACCAGAATTGGCCGCCTAGATCGTGCGATTTAACACCATTAGACTTTTTTCTTTGGGTTTTTTTTGAAGTCGATGGCTTACGCGAATAAGCCGACGACGCCTTAAGTCTTAAAAGAGGAAATTGGACACTGCATTAATGAAATACCGCAGCATTTATGCAAAACGGTCATTGAAAATGTCATTAAAGGACCGGGTGTGTGCCAGCAAAGCCGCTGCGGCCATCTGCCCGATATGTTGTTCCATACATAACCTCATTCTGTCTACTTTACGATATAATAAAGTATTACGATTTTTTTAAATATCTGTGTTTTATTTAAAATTTAAGCCTTGCGTTCTTTTTGGGACACCGTTTATATGGTAAATTTGGTAAAATTTGCTACAAGCGATTGGAGTATGCAGTTAATCATATATGGGCTAAATCGGTCATTTGTACAGGAGTAACCGGAAGAACCGTCATTATTTGATTTTTCACCGATATAGTAGAGAATTGTAAGAGGATGTAGTGGATAAAAATTTAAGTTACTACAGCCGACTAAATAGAATTTTCAGGGGATTGACTGAAAAAACCATCCGATTTGTATGGGATGTACCGGCATAGGTATGGTAACATGCTCCGTTTATATCCTGTGAATCTGTCTTGGTAAGCGCTTAACGGGCGTCAAATTAGGCCAAATTTAGTGCTTTCGATTGGGGATATTCAGCCAAGAATATATGTATTAAATCGGTCATTTGTATGGAGGTACCAGAAGGGGTGGAGTCTATCGGTTTTTTTTTTAATTTTACGAGGAATTATGAGTCTGAGGAGTTAAAGGGATGAAATTAAATTTCAGAAAATTGGTGAATTTGTGTGGGAAGTAGGAGATGGTGTGGGCGATCGGAGAAAATATCGAGGCAGATTTGGTTAAAATATACTTGGTACTTAAAGCTTCCTTCTGTGTATTACATAGTTTTGTATATGCTTTCCGAAATTTGCAGACTGCAATAATTTACTTTTTCTATAAATTGTATTGTGTTAAAATGCTTGATAAATTTAAAATAAATCGACGGCTCTTTCTAATAACTTCAATACAAATTACTTAATTTAACCCATATGTTTCTAGATTCATATCTTTCTTTTAATCGCACTGAATTCACTATTAGCACACACTTAGTTATACAAATTATGCGATTTACCAAAAATGTATGGTTTTTCAACAACTTCTAAGCGGAAGATTGCAGTATGTTATAATTTTGCCCCTTTTGTTATGCCTTTATTCGGAGCATTTTTGATAAGAACGATTTATTACGCCCCTTTTTGACTACTCTCTCGTTTTTGTGCCATGCAATCACCCGATTGAAATTTCTGTAGTGTTTTTTTTTATTTTTTCATTGAAAATTTTCAAATTCAACTATTCTTTTCTTTTCCGAATCGCATGACATTGTTGGCATATCCTCATAGGAAGACTTAGCAGCTCTTTAATCTTTGCTTGCTCTAGTGCTTCGCTCTTCAAAAATTAAAATAAACAAATATATTCAAGTTGTCCAATTTCTATTGAAAATCTATTGCTTCGAAATTTTAAAGTACAGTGCTTCAGAATTTTTTTAATGATGAAAAAAACGAACAAATAAATAAAAGAAAAATCTTATTGCACACCAGACCATATATGCAAATTAAATGGTGCGCAGTACTCAAAGAAAGCACAAAGATTCCTATGACACATAATAAAAGTTCTTCCATTCTTTTTGGATAAATCTCTACTTGCATTTTATCACACTTATTCGTTCGTTATTCATTCGTACACTTTCAAGTAAAAGATTTCCCATAATTTATTCACAACTTCATTAGGTAAATTCTGCTTTAAAACCTCGAACTTCTTGCAGTTTTCATTTCGTCACATACAAAGAAATTGTTTGCATAAAATGCGAGTGGTTTGGCTTGTGATTCTTTTCTTAGAACAACGAAGGGGAGGGAACTGGTTGTTGTGCCTTAAACAAGAAATAAGAGAATTTTTTTAGTTTTGTCTGAACACTCCAGTCAGTATATTTGTTCAATTTTTATGTATGTGATTTCAGTAATGTTGCCATTCGTCTTTTGCGCGAGTTCTGGTAAATTTAATATTTTGATTCACCTCATTTTGCAAGCTTTATCTTAAATTCTAAAGCAACCATGAGCGAAAATTCTGAAGTTAAGTTGCTACTACATGATTTTTTCCTCACAGAATTAGAATTTATATTAAGAAAGGTAAATTGCAAACCTTGGATGTAGCAAAATAATGTAAACTATGGATTATAAGTGATGAATCTTTTTACTAAGTTGTACCCTCCTCCTCGAGTATTGAAGTTTATGAAGATTTCTAAAATTTCAAAACGCTAATATAGTATAACGTTGATCTACGAATTTGGAAAAAAATTGACTGCAGAAACGGAGCATGTTTCTTAACTAAGCTGGGTGCGCTGAATACGAAACTGGCATAAAAATTGGCCTATCATGTCTTGTTCACTTTTTATCGTGTGCTGGCAATACTGTAAAAACGTCAATACTGACACTACAATTTCACAATTGTTAATTTGACAGAAGCCTACATTCATTCTAACTCTTCAAAATAGTTGCATTTAAGCATGTCAGGGAGATCGTGTGTTACTGATTGAAACTATTCTAGCTTTGTGTGTGGTGAATATTTGGTGGGGGAAAACAGATATGCAATACCAGAATCATTAAAATATGCATATTTACATTATTTTGGCTTTGCTGTCAGAAACTTGAACAAACCGTGGACGCCGACAATGTTTTGCAATAGTTTCAGAACTGGTCAAATTGTAAAAAGATCCATTTCGATTTTCCAATTCCAGTACTTTGGAGAGAGCCAGGTGATTGTTATTTCTGTTTAACAAAAGTTGCTGGATTCAATATGAAAAATCGAAAAAATAATACCTACGTGAAAGTCCCAGCGGTTTCCAAACCAGTTCAACGTCCACCAAATGATCCCTAGTGCTACGAGCAGTGAGTCCGAAACATCTTTCACCAGCAGTGGTAGTTTGTATCAGGCTGATGATGAACGCCATTTAGTGACTCAAGCTGAGCTGAATGAACTAACTCGCGATTTACATTTAACGAAGCAAGACGCAGAATTACTAGCTTCATGCATGCAGCAGCGTAATCTTCTTGCAGTTGGGACAAAAGTAGCAATCAATAGAAATAGAAGCTTGGAATTGGCTGCATATTTTAAAAAGAAACACTCTATGTTTCTAATGTACTGTACTGTACTGATATCACTGGTTTGTTGACTGGTATGCAAGGAGGTTTCACAAAATATTGCTGTTTGCTTTGTCTATGGGATGGTCGCGCTATATATAATCATTACGTCAGAACAGAGTGGCCTGACTATTGTATTCACTACAAAAACGAAACATTACAAATAAATAATTAATTGATCCAAATAACGTTCTTCTTCTGCCCCTGCGCAAAAAATTGGTTCTTTTTAAGAACTTTTTCAAGGCTCTAGACAAAGATGGTGCAGCATTTAACGGGTTTTCCTAAAATTTCATATGCTAAATTCATAGAAGGCATATTTGTTGGCCCTCAGATCAGGAAGTTATTGCATGGTGACAATTTTTATTCATTTCATTTGTTTATTTTAGTCTATGGATTATATCCTTACAGACCAGCAAATATCTTATATAACTAATTAACAAAAATAAAGTAAATAATTTAATAATTAATTTAATAAATTACATACTAATTGCCTAAAGACATTATGAGGCAGGCAAAGGTCAATGTTGTTGCAGAATCTATTAAACAAAATCATTGACCTGTTAATGGGCTCATTGCAAATATAATTAAACGAATGCATAACAATATTAAAAGTATACATATGACGGAGAGAGCGAGATGGAGCATTAAAGCGTATGAGTGCAAGTAGATCTGAACAATCAATATATCCCGAAACAACGGCATGAAGAAACATAACAGACGCTATGTTCCTTCTGGCCTCCAAAGTTTGCAACGAAATGAATGCACAGCGCCTTTCATAGGACGGTAAAGGAGAAGTAAGGTTAAGTGACGACAAGGCATACCTTAAAAACACTTTCTGTACTTTTTCAATCCGCATAGAATGAATTGATGCAACAGGATTCCAAATAACCGATGCATACTCGAGTTTGGAACGTACAAAAGCAGAGAACAAAACTTTTTTTGTATAAGGATCAGAGAATTTATACATATTTCTACGAATAAAATAAAACATCGCATAAGCTTTTGGTATAATGTAATCTAGGTGATTTTTGAATGTAAATTTGAAGTCAAAAACTACCCCCAAATCAGAAAATTCAAAAATTTCTTCCAAGATTTCATGATAAATATGATATAATGAATTAATTGTATTTCTACAGCGATGGAATGTCAGTTTAAAACATTTATTAGTATTGAATGGTAAATCATTAGCTTTCGACCAAATAGCAATCCTATCTAAATCTTCCTGCAACAACGTAACATCATTCAACGTGTAGATTGATTTAAAAATCTTTAGATCATCTGCATACATACATACATTTAAAACACATACCAATATCATTAACAAAAATATTGAACAATAAAGGCCCAAGAATACTACCTTGTGGAACACCAGAGGTAGGAAAATAAGCACTAGAATAATAACCATCAATACAAACAGTACATACCCGATTACCCAAATACGATTTCAACCAATTTAAGACATTGGAGTGGAAACCGAATTTATGAAGCTTAAATAAGAGAATATCATGGCGAACTCTGTCAAAAGCTTTAGAAAAGTCCGTGTATATCGTGTCTACTTGAACACCACTTTCAAATTCATTTAAACAGAAATTACTAAAAATAGCTAAGTTAGTAGTTGTGGAACGACCAGAAAAAAACCCATGCTGATTAGGGTTAATATGCCTCTTTATTAAAAAATATAATTTTTCATGCATAATATGCTCAAAAACTTTAGCAATGTTAGGTAACTTAGAAATAGGCCTGTAATTAGTAACTAAGGTCCTATCTCCCGACTTAAAAACTGGAAAGACTGTTGCAGTTTTCCATTTATGAATAAAATATCCAGAATCAAGTGATTTTTGAAACAAAATTTTTAAAGGAACTAAAAAAGCTGTTGAGCATTTTTTAAGAAGAAAAGAAGAGATTCCATGCAGATCAGATTTAAAAGAATTTTTGAGCTTAAGAATGGCAGACAGAATGTCCTCATCAGAAACGTCAATAGACCCAATATCAACACAAGGCACAATATTGTCGAAGTTACTAAAATTATTTACAGTATTATCTTTTGTAAAACTTGATTCAAAGAAATTCTTAAATAAGTTTACTGATTCTTCTGCCGAATTTGAAACAATATTATTATGCTTTAGACCTTTAGGGATGGAAGAATTGTTTTTTTTTTTGACTTTATATACGAAAAAAAAACCGAGAGAGAATATGCAGCCAACAATAAGAGTGAAAACTACAGACAAATTGTTGCTGAATTATTGAAAAATTATCACGAATTAGGTGCATGAACAAGGGGAGCGTGCTCACCAAGATTTAATGAAAATTTTAAGAAATTATCAAGGATTTTGGGACAAAAGCATGCTATTATCGCTGGACTCTAATACGTGAAACCGAACCAAAAAAAAACAAACGACGTTCACTTTTAAAAATTCATTGATTTTTAAATAAATTAATGATTTTTTTATGTAAAAAAAGCAAATAAAAACGTTTTTCTGTATCTCGAAAACCTGACGTGATACGGATTCGAATTCAGTCCACCAAATGCCCTAGAAAAGATACTTGGCTGTCCAGTCCAAAACCTTGTTGATAATTTGTTAACTGTATAATAATCATAGCAAAATTTATGTATTTTCTTACATAGACGGCTATAAGAATGTGATTATTTTATTGACAATATGCAGCATTCTCTTTTCTAATTCATCACACCAACGTTTAATAGTATTTTAAAAATCTAGTCCTTCCAAAAGATGTTTGACCGCCCTTTCCTGCGTCTCCCAACAAGTTCATCGTCGAAAAATTTTCTTGCTAAAGCATTTTGTCTAGTCCGTGTAAGATGACATATCCAATACAATCGTTGTATTTCAGTATGATTGACCACTTCGTAGTGGATACTAAACACCTAAGCTAAGAATAAACGGTCTGTACACTTCTGTTGGTCTATATGTCGTTGAATTAAATAACACATTAATATTAATACAATTTTCAGAAAATGTGCATCCCCAAATAATGCCTGTTAAAATTTCGGATATAAATGAGTTATAGGGCGCTAAGTGTTCTATGTACAAAGTAGCCCGTCGAAGATTGTTGTTAATGATGTTACGTCAAATAGTTTTTCTTTCAAATATTACGGTAATCTCTCCTTTTGCATGGTTTAAAAATACTGTTGGAATTTATCAATTTGCCTGGCCTATTATGGAATAATTATAGTGAAATTTCTCTAATAAGCTGATTTCAAAAAAAAAAAAAATTCGACGTTTCGTTAGCCCTCAAGGTCTCCTGACCCTACTTCATCTAATTTTTCTCATGGATTTGCTGCAAACAGCAAATTTACAAAACATAATAAACAAGATTAAATAATTTAAAGCAATGCATTCCAACGATAATTGAAGCAATTCCTATTGCAACCATACGGGCAATAATGAAGAACGATGTGGATCTACTGTTACCTAACATAGAGGTCAGCGAAGTTGGAAATGAAGTTTTTTTTTTCAAATGAATAAAGAAAATATAATTTATATGAATTATAAAATAAATATTTGAGTATCTTAAAGCAGTAATATTCATCAGCCACCCTGTTCAATGGAACAAAACGAATTTTATGTGTGAATTGTTTCTGATGAGAAAACCGTTCACATGCAACAATATCGTGAGTGGAGTTATGACAGTTCTTCACTGTCGGAAACACCAATTTTCCAATGGTTTATTGAATTTAAAAGAGGATATGTGCAAACATTGTTATTGGTGAACGTAGTGATTGTCTGAAAGGGACTGCATCAGAAACTGTGAAAAAATCCTCAAAATTGTTGTCCATAATCAGAAAGTGAAGTTGCAAGAGATAAACAGCTGGGATCCTAAATATATTAAAAAAGCAATGTGCCCATTATTTTGCATATAATTTTGGATGAGAGAAAATTTTTCGGCAAGAGGGATCCAAATTTGCTTAATATGGTTCAAATCGACAACCTTTTTAAAGAACCGGAGAGCTATTTGGATCGATTTGAATGAAGTTTATATATTCGCATCCTTTTTAAGGTACCATATTCGAGAAAATATTCTGGAAATAAGAAGATAATTTGTGCTTAGGAAGAGATCTCAACTTCCAATGAATTTCCATATTTTATACGAAACTGTGGAATGCACCATCCTGTTCCGATGCGAATAATAATAGCTTGTAATAAAATTAAAATTAGCTGTTCAAGGATAATATATAGCACGTCGGTAATACTTAATTTTCATGCAGAATTGCATATTGTTGTAATCTAAAGCTTGGATTTTAATTTCTTTTACTACTCGTGGGCCAAGTTTATGTGTGGTAAAGCTGTTGTCCATAAAAATTAATTGATAAAAAAAATTCTATCACCGTGAACAACAAATGTGGCAGACTCTTACGTGTAATCACCTTATACAAAAAGACACGTTCTCTTCGCATTCCTGGAAGAGGTATAGGGTGAGTTTCTCGCATTTCTGTTTCTGCTTTTCCCCGAGTGGGATCCACTATTTAATGAAAACTGTAAAAGAGAAGTTTTTACTAGGACCTCAAATCCATGATCAGGAATAAATTGTGTCGTTGTTAACTTCAAGGTTACAGGCACTTATATTTTTGCACTAAATGAAGGGGATAAACTGATTTTTACATTTTTACATTTACCATATTGATTTCAGTAGGCCACAATATAGGTTATTTTTAAAGTTATCGAAACAAAACAAATTATTATTAGGAATCTTCGCAATTTGTAGGTCTAAGAAGAGTATATCTCTTGATCAGTATTTCACCTCATTCTTGAATTGATTTTGCCTAAGTAAATCATAGTCCGGCAAGAATTTTGCATTACTTTTTTCTATAGCATTGTAGCTCTATCCACATTACGCAAATCTGTCTAATATTTTTTTTAGAAATAATCACTTCTAAATATAAGGCACCAGACCAAATTTGAAATACTTAAAGTAATATTATTTGGATAGGATTTATTAGATATGAAAAATACGGTAAAACGATTGTAAATTTCTACACGTAATCTCATTTTAGTGACCTAAATGAACTTTTCTTACCTAGTGGAAATTTGTCGTGAAATCTGTAGCCCACACATTGTTAGATACGGAAGAAAATTGCTTCTAAATTTGAAATGATTGCATGCACGAAACCACCTCCGTAACATTTCCGGCACATGTACAGCGTCAATATTGTAGCGCTCTAATAGACACCTTAAGCCACCTATTTAACCACATCACGTAGAACATTTGCACAAATCTTGCTAAACTAAACAAACACACAAACATTTGTGTTTTCACTACTTACGAAAGCGAACTTTTGTATGCATGACATGTCTTTGGCTGGTGCCGGAAACGCAGTTGACTTTTTAAGTATTGTAAAAATTAAAACGTCACCACATAACAGATACATTTTGTAAGGAAAGTACCAAAAAATTGTCAACATTGTTTTATGCACATAATATTTAGAAATTTCTTAGAAACTTTCGTACAACGCTTGTTGTACAGTAGCCACGGGGGGGTAAATTAGAAGAGTGTGTTCAAACTGTTCTCAACAAATATGTAAAAATATTGTATTTTGCTGAGGTCTTGCAAGATTTGACTTTGGTGAGGTCGGTGATATTGCTATTCAAAATGGCTTAACAATTTCACTAAATTGCTCTAAGATGCTCTGCATATTTGTTGGTTATTTATAGACAAAAATTAATATTATTTAAAAAAGTTGAAGACCACAGAGGCTATTTTAATTTCGGTATAAAAGAAATATTGAAATTTCCGTAATGTACCGTCTGGCGTAACATATACGCTTAGGCTTGATCTTAGGTAGAATAGGATACTTTATAAGACCATCCGATGGTCAGACATTAAAGTGGATACGTATTTGGTATTATGGTATTTCCACATCAACGCCAACTTTATTAATCCATCAAAGTTGCTCTATTTATACTAAAACGGCTCGTTCTAGGAAATGCTACGATATTTCAGAGAGAAAACATATTTACATAATAGGTGCAACTAAGAAAAACATATTTACAGAATAGTGTTGTTTATCATAGACTTAATTCTAGAATGTTCTTATTTGCAGAACAAGTGAAAACAGATAACTATATAATGAGAGTGAGAGGAACAGGTATAACTGTCGTAAACATAATTCTAGAAAAGTCCTATTTACAGATAAAGAGGGAAAGAGATTACATATATCATGCTTGAATGTTCTAGGCCCAGTTTTGATGATCTTTCTAGAATATACAGAAATTGCACTCACATATTGCAGTACCCAAAAATTTTTTCTTATCAGTACCGCAGACAGTTTTTCATATTTTCGTAAAATTTTGAATATCTGTCATATATTTCATCGAATATTCCACGACTTCTGTATAAAATTAAGACTTTACCAGCAGAAGCCTTTCCTTACATTACCAGCACTTAATGGGTTAAATCACTATACACATATCTGTGGTCACAACCCATAACAGCCTAAGTCTGTTTTTTAATATTTTCAGTACAGGACTTTAAAGTTTTGAATCTTCACTGAAAATCAGGAGAAGGTGTTTTTTGGAAAACTTTGCTACAGATTCCAAGGAAACGAATTTCTTTACTTAGTTGTTAACAAAAAATAGTTGTTTATTCTCCCAGTCAAAAGATATTATCGAAAAAGACACTTAGGCTCTTATGAATTGTTGAACGAAAGAAAGTCAAAAAGTTCAAGTTGAGTTAGGCTATTATTCCAGATTAAATACAAAACTTTAAGTTTGGAGAAAGACCTTAACTCAATTTATGTTTATCAAAAAATGAAATTGTAATTCGGAATAAGAGCTTAACTCAAGTTAGGAAAATAAAATTGTTTCTTTATTTTTTTGGATTAACGACTTAAGTTGATTTAGGCAATGATGAAAAAATAATGTTTATATTTGTTGTAATCCTAAATTGACTTAGGCAGTTATGCCAAAACAGTCATTTAGAAAAATAACTTAAGCTATTAGGTTTTTTTAGGATTAATTGCCTTCCTAGAAGAGATACAAACATGAAAAATTTAGAGCAAATAAATTTAGATACGCTGAATACGATGGTGCTAATAACTCAATTGTGTCCTAACTCGAGTTAGGCTGTTACGGGTTGTGACCACAGATATCATCACTGTTTCAATTACTCAGGAGCAAAATATTGAAAAAAAAAAACCAGTAAAGAAACTTAAGTCAGCTGAACTGAGACACCTTCACTCAAATTATTTTGCGTTGGTGCAATAGTCTGTGGAGTGTCGAAAGGTGTGTGGTAGATTTTCATATTCTTATCAACAGATGCATTGAAGTATCCACAATATTACATTAAGTATTAATGTAAGTATCCACAATAATACAATTGAATGATAGATATGAATACAGGAGTGTAAATTAGGCAATTTGTATGGGAGGTGCCAGAAACGATTGGTTTTGTCCGGTCGATCTTTTCCTATTTCACCAAGCTTTACATCAAATGCCATTGAAAAATATCTAAGTTACTGTGTACAGGAGGAAAATTAAATTTCAGCTAATCTATCAATATGCGTGGGTCGCATCCGAATGAACATGGCACTGCAGTCCATTTTCACTCTCAGAATTAAGTTTATCATACGCATGACGTGTACTAAATTTGGTTGAACATAATTGATTTATATGAAAGATATAAAGCTAAGAATATACGGAGTAAATCGAGTGTACCAGAAGGGGCGTGGTTACTTGGTAGATTTCTCTCAAATTTTGCGAGATACTATAGAGCAATACAATGAATAAGAAATTAGGTTACAGTTTACGAATCAGTGGTTACAAAGAAAAAATTGAATTTTGGAAAATCGGTGAATTGTTATGGGACATCCCGGAAGGAGCATGGTTAGTCGGTTGATTTTTTAAAATTTAATGAAGAATTACAGAGAAAAGTAACAACAAAACTCTTCACATAAATCAAGTTTGGCTGCCTTTGAGGTAACCAGGTAGAAAATATGAACGTAAGAATATTTAGATGAAATCAGTCTGTTATATTGAAGACACCAAAAGAAGCACGGTTAACCGATTGATTTTCTCAGGTTTGGTCGAGAATCATACATTAAAATACTGGACAACTGAAGTCTATGATTTAGGGGTTATAAGGACAAAACTTCATTACGGAAAATCAGATAAACTTTATGAATAGGTGTAAGAAGTGGTGAGCCGATATTACTCATTTATAAATCCCGGCTGCGATCTGTAAAAATATGATTACGTTAGTTATCATGTCAACCAACTTGTCAATCATTCGGGTGGACATCGCTCAATTGACTTAAAAAGTCACGAAAGACATTTGATCAAAAGATACTTGGTATCTTAGACGCTTCCTTCTGGTTATTAAACTTTGGATGTATCAAATGATATGTATCTTCATCCTTCCTGGTGAAGGTAAAAAAATTGTTTGGAAACACTTGAATAAAGCTGAATACATAAAGAAGCTCTCTGTATGAGTGCCACACAAGTTAAAGCAAAAGACCTCATGGACCGAATTCCCTATCTGAAGTTGATGGTGACTGGAAAAAAAAAAGTGAGTTGCTTACGACAAAGTCAAGCGAAAACGGCCATAGTTAAATCGCGAAGAGTCGGAGCAAGCGGTGGCTAAGTCAGGATTGACGGTCAGGAGGGTAAGTGTTGCGTGTTTGGTGGGATTTGCAGGAAATCATATACTATGAGCTGAATCTCAACGTAAACTGCCAACAATTAGCCCGTCTGAAGGGAGTAATTGCTGGAAACGACTAGCTTTAGCCTAAAGGAGAGAATTTTTTCTCATCAGGGCAACGCCAGACAACGCATGAAGCTCTGGTAGATTGGGTGGAAAGTTCTTATGCATCTACCTGATTATAGTCTGAACCTGTCACCAATTGATTATCACTTGTTGCTGTCTATAACGACATTCGACTGCCATGTTTTTTGCCATTAGTAATGACGATTTCTATAAAAAAAAGTATAATATAGGTTTATCCATTTAATGGTTTTAAAACCGCCCTTATGTCAAGCCTGTCAGCTGTTAATTACTTATTATCTGAAGTGTGATTTATGTAGTGAAAGGTTTGCCATTTACAAATATGGATCGTTTAACAACCGAAGGACGCGTATTACATTATTACTGACCTCATCTAACATAATGTTAATAATGTTCTAAAGAACATTATTAAACTTATATAATATATAGACTAAACTAACAAAACTATTCCAAAATTTGCACCTATTCTAATATTCCTAAACTAAACTATGCTGTATCTTAACTTCCAGTATCTTAACTCCCAGCATCATACATTTACTTTACAACATCAGCCTATGCTAATTACTGTTGTTGTGCTGTTGTTGTTTTGTCTGAAACAAACAAAGGGATTAAGCTAATCCGTTTATTGCCCTTGAATTGCGTTGGTGAAGTCAATGCATGCTTGCGTCGCTGCTCATGCTGTTGCTGATTTGAAGCTGGCTTTACATATACGCAAGAAGATAAACTTCACTCAAATCAGCAACGTTTGTAGCTTAGTGAAATTGTAGTAATTTCAAGGGAATCACTTCTTTCTGGATCTTTGTGTAGTCAACACAAAAAACTTGATAAGTATTTTAATAATGTTATGTGATATTCAAATAAAAAGTTCCTGTTCTTATCAATATTATATAAATCAAAACTTGGTTTTGTTCTACCGGGAAAATTATACCTTATTCATAAACAACGCGTAAAAATAATTAATACTTACTTCAAAAGTGGTGTTTCATACGTGGGCTTTTAATCGAACAAAATTTTCTTCAGCGACGAAAATTATTTCTAATTCGGTGGTTGCGCCAGAAAGCAAAATTGTCGCTTATGGGGCTTGGAGAACCCAGAAGTGATTGTGGAAAAGCCATTGCTTCCGCATGATGGTCTGGAGGTGTCATTGGGTCGTGTTTTTTTGAAAACTACTTCAAAAGGTTTCACTGCTGCAACCAATCCAGAGGCGGTTATATAAATTACAATGTATTTCGTACATAATGGCAAGTTTGAAACATTATAATGAAATAAACGTTTCATGGAAATGATAGCCTTATATGTGTTTATTTAATTTTATTTGAAAACGAAAAACGGATAACCATATTTAACTATTTTCAAAATAGCAACAAGTTATCAAACAAAATGATGCACATTTAACCTAAATTATATCATTGACCTAAGTTAAATAAAGCTGTTTCAATGCCATGTAAAAATTTTGCATTTATTTCTACTACACATAATTTGTTCTACAGAAAACACCAAAACCAAAAAGATGAAAATTAAAACAAACTTGAAATATTTTAAGTTTTCTGGCTATGAAAAGTATGCTGTGTATCACTTTCTATACATCTACATTAAATATGATGACCATTAGCATAGTGTTGCATTTTTATTCCCATTTCATGAATTGCATTTTTATTTCCCTTTCATAAATATGAGAGTTGTTACGAAATTTGTAGCTAACACACCATTAGATACGTGAGTAAATTGCATCCAAACATAAAAAGTCGTACGCACGACTTTCTCTAAAATCATTTGTTGCCGCCTTCATAACATTTCCGCCCCTCATCCACAGATAATATTGTCGCGCTCTGACACACACTTAAACCAACTATTTAACAACATCACGTATAACATTTGCACAAATCTTGTTCGATTAAACAAATGCTCAAACATTTGTGTTTGCGCTACATTACTTATTTTCTTTTTCCTGTTTCCGGAAACACACCTGACACCTTCAGTATTGTAGAACATTAAAGCGTCACCGTATTATCGACACATTTTGGAAATAAAGTACCAATAAATTTTCTACAACATTGCTGTGTAAATATTTATGAATTTCATATAAAAATTGTTGTTCACTGGCAGAGAAGGATTAAACCAGAAAACTGCGTTCAATGCGTTCTCAAGAGATATGTACGACGTTATACTCGTATTTAACAGAGGACTTTCTATGGTTGACTTTGATAAACTCGATAATATTACTTTTTTAGACGTTGGCAATATTACGTGATTTGAAGTGGCTTAAAAATGGTACTATGTTGTCCCAACGCAGACCGCATACTCGTACTTGGAGCTTATTTAGATCTCAAAGACCAGAGGAGAAATTTTAATGCAAACATGGACCATATATTTTAAATAACACAGTAATTGGCGTAATATATATGAGGGTTATGTATTAATTGAGTTACAATGAGGCCACCATTAGCTATGAAGACATAAAAATAATGATGTGGTTAGCATATTTGCTAATCAGTACGGTAAATTAACAAAAAACGGGCGAACAATAGGAAAATATATGTAGCGTGTGCTTTATCTTGGTTACATGGCGTTCAGGCCGTGAAATTATCTAACTTCCTTCGTTTTTGAATTTATTATTGATCTTTATTATTACGAGAGCGAGAGTATAGATGGTGCCAATAGTTTGAAAAAATTATTTTAGCAAAAAGTGGCAACTTTATAAAATATTTTATATGCTTTAAATTTCAAAGCACTACGTTGTTTAGAATTTTTATTTTAGCAATCAAAAATAAATGATCTCAGTGAATTTGTAAACATGGAAAAATTTGGTCACCGTTATGTACGACAATTCAATATGTCCATTTGATCTAAAGCTAAATTCTACTCTGGGAGTGTCTACTCCTTCATATACGACTGGGTAGCAGAGTTTAAACGGGGCCGTACGAGCTGGCAAGACGAACACTGTAGTGGTCGACCAATTGAGGTGTCCACGTCAGACACTGGTAAGAAAATCTACTAAATGCTATCGGATGATCGTCGGCTGAAGGTGTGCATTGCAAAAAGTCCTATACATCGTATGTTGATCGAAGATTTGAAGATGAGAAAACTGTTCGCAAGATGGGTGCCGCATTTGCTTTCAATAAGGCAAAAACAGAGTCGTGAAAATGTTTCACTAGGGAGTTTGGCGATGTTTTTCCGCAATAAAGCCGAATTTTTCATCGATATACACATAGCCATGGATGAGAAACAGTCAAAGCAGTGGACTGGAACGGGAGAATTGTGTTTAAAGCAGGCGCACATGGTTCCATCTGCAAGCAAGGTGATGGCGTCTGTTTTTGGGGATGCACAAGAAGTTATTTTTACCTATTATTTTCAGAAAGGAAAAACCATCAACGGCGAATATTATGCTAATTTATTGCAGCTGTTAGGTGATGAAATTATGAAGAAAGGTGGCAACTGGCAAAAGAGAAAGTGTTGTTTCATCAAAACAATGCTCCAGTTCACACTTTCAATATTGCAATGTCCAAAATTAATGAATTAAAGTACGAATTGCTTCATCACGTACCTTATTCGCCAGATTTATCTCCCTCGGACTATTTTCCATTTCCAAAATCAAAAAAAAAAAAAACGGCTCGGTGCTAAAAGACTTGGTTGATGACTATTTTAAAGAGTTTGATATTTCTTACTGCTAATAGGGTATTGAAGCTACTGAATATCTCTGATAAAGCGTATCGAGCCGAAAGGAGATTATGTTGGAAAATAATGAACATTTTTCCCAACTTTTTTGTTCCTTCTTCGTTAGTTCGGCTAGTTTCGGTATCGCTTTGATATATGATAATGAAACAATTATTCGGTTTTAAGATCATTTAGCAATTATTTATTATTAATTCAAAAACATGTAAAATTCTCTATTTTGATGGATGGCTGGGCGGATAGCTACTTTGCTATTCGGTAATTTTGTCAAATTTCGATTTTTTTGAATCTGCTGAACCTGTTCGAGCAGATTTCTTGTTCAATGGTTTCTACCAATCGTTCACAATCTTTATATGATAGATTTGTTGATTTGCTTTACGGCCTGTTCAATGGTTGCAATTTTTGGTATCCTATAGAGGATATCGTTATAGGATACCTAAAAAAAAACGCATCGTAGCTTAGCAGAATTGACTTGGCAGCATTGATATTTATGAAATGTTTATTCGTTTTGTTTTGTTATTATTCGTAATCATTTTATCATCCAAACAATTCTAAAGCAAATGAATCCATACAAACATATATCCATAATTATTTAACAACTTGTATTTACGTTATTTCAAGTTCTCCTTCTTCTTTAACATCTTTGTTTACTTTTGCGTAGGAGAAATTGGTCGCATTGATATTTTCGATACTTTTCTACTACTTTTTTTATACAACTTATCCCCGTTAAGCTTAGCGTGCATTATACCCGTTAGCGTATAACGGACAGCATTTGTATGGCGAAACGGGTATAAGGTGTCAAAAGAACGCATCCAATGAAACCTAGTGCCTTGAGCTTGCATGCTTTCGCAGATCAATTCTTTGCTTTTAATAATCTTTTAGGTTGCATTCTAACCATACGATATGCGATCGTTTTGGTTGTTTACATATTGTTGAACGGTAAAATTCCGTTGTGGGAGTTCAAATTTTCAAGCTTGTCACCAATATGCAATTCTCTTGCTAGGGGAACTGCCTTTTATACTGATGTTACACATTGCCGTTTTTGTAGAGCTTCAACCATAGCTAAATTGTTAATATGCGCCTCATGCTACGAGCAGATACATTGAAATTGAATTGCACATTGTCATAGACTACTTTGAATTCTGGCCTTCACCTTTCGGACATTTCTGGCGATGTTGCTGTAACGTCTGGTGGTCCAATACACAAACATTTTACTTACACATGCATATCGTAGCTCGTTACTGACGGCTGGTTGCGATTTTCCAGTCAAATACAAGCAATAATATCTGCTGCGTTTAAATTTCATTTCGATAACTTTTTTCAACTGCGGTGCAAAACAAGATGCTTTTGTAGCCTTGTAAACAACATAGTGATGCTTGTCAAAAAATTAACGCTGTCATTAGCCGTTTGATTGCTACAGCAATATAATTTGGTAGCACTTCGAGTGCCTGTATATAAAAGGTGTCCCAACAAGAACGCAAGATTTAAATTTGACGCCATTCGAAGTGTCATTGTTTGTCATTTAAACAATTTTTATTGTTTGCTAGTAGAATGTACGAGGTTAGTAGAAATGGAACGCTACACTAATGAACAACACATTCTCATTGCAAAATTGTTTTCAGTTCTCAAATTGCAATCAATTTGGGGTCACAATAATGCTCCAAAAGAGTCAACTGTAAAGAGATTAATAAATAAATTTGCCAAAACTGGGTCTGTTAGTGATGTAAAGACAACAACGCCCCTTCGACCAGGTCGATCAACCAAAAATTTCGCAGCTGTACGTGATGATGTCGCTAAAACTCCATCCACCTCAATTCGACACCGGGCTCAGCAAATTGGTGTCTCTAAATCCGCTATGCAGCGAATTTTGACGAAAGATTTGCATATTCATGCATACAAAGTTCAATTAACTGAGGCACTGAAGCCAGCTGACCATGGACAGCGAAGGGAGTTCGTTAATTGGGAGAGAGAGAGGGACAACATGAAAATGCTGATTTTGCCGATAAAATCATCTTCAGTGACGAGGAACATTTCCATCTTGATGGCTTCGTCAATAGGCAAAATTGCCGCATTTGGGGTGAGGAAAGTCCTCGAGTGATTTCCGAGAAGCAAATGCATCCTCAACGTGTCACTGTGTGGTGTGGATTTTGGGCTGGAGGAATCACTGGAACATTTTTTTTTTTCTGAAAATGAGGCATGTCAAGCGATAACCAGTTTTTTCGAGCCTAGAATTGAAGAAATGAATGTGGATGGCATGTGGTTTCAACAAGACGGCACCACATGTCATTCAGCCAGAGAAACAATTCAATTGCTGCATCAGTCATTTAAATCTTGCGTCCTTGTGGGACACGCTCTATCTATACATGCAGTATTCTTAGTAGTTGCAAAGGGAATATAAGTTAATATACCGTGGGGATGTATTGAAAGCTATTTCATGTTTTGCAGTATTATATCCCTAATTTAAATCACTACTGTTTAGAAAATGAATATTTCTACACATGTTTATTCCTCATGGGAAATTTTTACCTATTAGATTGCAAGAACATGTGAAGTTTAGGTATTCGATATCATTTAAATAAACTTGGACTTGCTTACTCCAAATGTTATAAAATATATACTAATTATAACTTATTCAATGGAAAATACAAAAAAAAAAAAAAAACAATATTGTTGTTTCCGTTATTTATGACATTTTTACTTCTCTTCTCTTCATAACAACGAGCTTGCTTCAAGTTTGAAATAACTATTATAGACTTCATTGAACTGTAAGGCGTCAATCATTATTATCACTGCCTTGACAGCAATGGATATTGCTATAGTTATCAGGATTGTTATGGAGCAATAGTGAGGCTAATATGCATAGTTGCTAATTGGCAAAAGTTTTCCTGGATCATTCATTTCATAACACTGTAAAAGGCAGCAAAACTGTTGAAACATAAGTGATGTTGTTTTAAATTGTCATTTTTATGTCATTAAATCATTTGGGATAGAGCCATCCAATTATTGACAAATATTTACAAAAGAGAAACAAATAAAGCATTGGGCCACTTAAGATTACCATTTTAATAATTTATGTTAAATGACAGAATTGATGCTAAAATCTGTGGTCACAACCCATAACAGCCTAAGTCTGTTTTTCAATATTTTCAGTACAGGAGTTTAAAGTTTTGAATCTTCACTGAAAACCAGGAGAAGGTGTTTTTTGGAAAACTTTGCTACAGATTTCAAAAAAACGAATTTCTTTACTTAGTTGTTAACAAAAAATAGTTGTTTATTCTCGCAGTCAAAAGATATCGAAATGGACACCTAGGCTCTTATGAATTGTTGAACGAAAGAAAGTCAAAAAGTTCAAGTTGAGTTAGGCTATTATTCCAGATTAAATAAAAAACTTCAAGTGCGCCTAAATTGACATAAATTATTATTCTATGTCAAAATATTTCAGATTCGATCTCTCATGTTGAGTTAGGTTGTTATTCCTATATAAGAATTCATAAAGTTTAAACTTAGGTTGATTTAGGCAATGATGAAAAAATAATGTTTATATTTGTTGTAATCCTAAATTGACTTAGGCAGTTATGCCAAAACAGTCATTTAGAAAAATAACTTAAGCTATTAGGTTTTTTAGGATTAATTTCCTTCCTAGAAGAGATACAAACATGAAAAATTTAGAGCAAATAAATTTAGAGTCGCTGAATACGATGGTGCTAATAACTCAATTGTGTGCTAACTCGAGTTAGGATGTTACGGGTTGTGACCACAGAAATGTTTGGTATTCTTAATAAGCGATATATACTTTGATTCTTGCCGACATCATTACAAACATATGAAATTAATCAGTCCGTTCACCACTTCCACTGTTGGTTGAATTTTATAGCAAATTACGCATAAGTTTCAAATTTAGTTAGCATTAGCCATTAGTTAGAATTTCTTTGGTTATGTTGCATCAAAGTGAGGATAGTCAAGTTAAACTGCTACTCGCTGGAAAAGATTCTCTGGCATAAAAGTTGAACATAAAACAAAATCCTTTTCATCGTATGAATGAGATATAGGAGAGCTTCTCACATTCAATGAGCCTACACTTATTCTATTTTTAGACCAAGTCAAGGAGCCTACGATTCCGAGCGTCTCAGTTTGAGATGCATTTATCAAACTCTTCGATTACTCGAAGTGTTCGTCCGAGGCATTGAGTAGGTGACTATTTGCGGGATTAAACCCGCGATCATGCGAACGATCGTCGCTTGTAGTAACCATTGCGCCACGGTCGGGACAGAACAAGCTCTCATAAAAAAATTTGATTTATGATTGAATGTTGCTGAGCAAAAAGAAAAGACTCTGAAAGAATACTATTTGCTATGAGTAAATACTTCGCAAAGTTTCGTTTCGAAATAGGTCATATTTTTATAGCCCCACAACTGCACAACTTCCTACTCGTAAACCATCTAAAATTTCAAAGTTTTTAACTCTTAGACTCCGACTCTATAATACCGATAGTAATTAGATCTGATCGCCACGGTCGGGACAAAACATGCTCTCATAAAAAGATTTGATGGTCAGCAAAAAAAAAAAAAAGACTCTGAAAGAATACTATTTGCTATGCGTAAAAATTTTGAATAGAATATTAAACTCGCAAAATTTCGTTTTGTTTCGTTCGTTTCGTTTCATATCTTTATAGCTCCACAACTGCACAACTTCCTATTTGTAAACCGGCTAAATTGTTAAAGTTTCCAAATTCTAGACTCCGGCTTTATAATACCGATAGTCATTAGATCTGATCAATTAGGTTGACAATTTATGCAATACATATTATATAAATAAATAAATATAAATATGTTTCATGATTTTTTATCTGTGTTGAACAATGCCATTTTTTCTGGCTTGTAGACTCGATAACTGTCATAAATCTTTATGAAACTTTTGAATGCCAAAGCATATGCCAAAACATTGCTGCGGATTGTAAATGACATATGGTAAGCTGCCCTTTCTCGTATCTCTCAAACAAATTAGCTGAAATTCAGATTCCTCTACAACAATAGATTTGGTTATAATGCTCGTCAGAATTTGGAAAAAAAATCGACGAAATGGCCACACAAATAGTGCATTTCGCCCACCTGTTCTTAGATTCATATCTCTTAGACGGTTACACTAAATTTGGTCAGTTTTGGTACACACTGAGAGTTTGCCAAAGTTTCGTTATTCGCAATGTAAGTGTGCCTCAATGCCACTCCTCTTTTTGCACCTCCCAATCCAATTGCCGATTTTCCTAAATTCAATCTTTCCTTCGTAAGTTCTAATTAGCAGGCTATATTAGCTTAGATTTTAGACCAATATATTAATTTATTAATTATTTATTATTTATTATTCTGGTATCTTCCATATAAATGGTGAATTAAACTTACACATTCCTAATTTCATACCTTGCAAGCAGTTGTATTCAACTAAGTCAAATTTGGCACACATTATGTGTTTGCTGAATGGAAATGGAATGCATAGTCATCTTCTAAATGATGATTTTTTAATCGTAGTTTTTTTTTTTAATCGAATAAAGTACTCAAATTTGCATCATACATTTTTTTTTATTGAAATCGATAAATTGGTCTTTGCCATTTAATTTATAAAGATAATTTAATGTAAATGCTGTCTGCGGCTTCGTCTCAAAATGTTCATTCGGAAGGTCTAATTTTTCGTCACTTTTTCGAGCATTTCGGCCTGTATTCCACGAATAACGCGTGTTATGTTATCCTGTAAGGCTTCAATAGTGTTCGGCTTGTCCACATAGACTAACGACTTGACACCAAATTCATCTCTCAACATATCCATTGTTTCACGAGCAATGTGGCATGTTGTACCGTCCTGATGAAACCACATCCACCAATCAAATTCAACCCAGCCAACTGGAGCAAAAAAAAAAAAAAATCGCGTATCATGGCTGGATATAGTTCACAGTTGGCGGTAACGTTTCTTCCACGGTCGTCTTTGAAGAAAAATGGACCCATGATGCCACCAGCCCATAAACCACACTAGACTGTCGTTTTTTCGGCATGCATCGGTAATTTATGTATAGCATGTGACTGTTCATCACTTCAGAAGCGGCAGTTACGTATTCGTTTAGGCTCATCGCTGAACACAATTTTTTGATAAAACAGCGGATTTTCATTGAGCTCCCATTCACCAAAAATTAGACGTTGTTGTAGGTCATTCGTCTTCAGTTCTTGCGTGAGTTGAATTTTATAGGCTTTCAAATCCAAATCGACGTGTAAAATTTTCCTTGTGGTTGAGTAACACATGCCCAATCGCTGAGAACGGCGACGAATTGAAATTTCACGATCGTCATTAACACTGGTCGCTACGGCTGCAATATTTTCTTCGGTACCGACTCTACACATGCGAATCGATGGTTTTATGTTCAACAAAGTAAATTTGGTGCGAAATTTGGAACACGAATTGTTGATTTAGCAGGTCGATTATGACGACCATAAAATGGTCGTATCAAACGATGCACTTTTGTCACAGAGCATGAATTTTGATAATAAATTTCAGCGATTTGCAATCGTTGCTAGTTTGTTAGTCTTTCCATAATAAAATGGCTAAGTACACTGAACACTTTTCACTTTGACAGATGACGTTTGGACGCCATTACCAACCAGTACTGCCAACCAGAAAAACTTAAATTTTAAAAAATCACCCTGTACAAATTGATCGATTTATTTTTTAAATTTTCCGCTGTAATACGTATTTCGTAGACTGCAGTTATTTAAATTTTTGGCAATTGTACAACGGATCGTAAAATTTGAAAACATCTATCGGATAACCACGCCCTATCCTGTAACTTCCACGCTGATTAAATAATTTTGTCAACATATTCCTAAGCATATCTTTTATTGAAATTCAGTAGAATTTGGCGCGCAAAATGCATTTAGCAACGTTAGCTCTATGAATGAAAGTGGGCTGGATTGTCATGCCCCTTAAATCAGACTTTTTCTGAGAAGCAAAAATCAGTGGTTCCTCTATAATTTCTAAGCTTGGGAACTTCAGTTGTTGTAAGTTGTAATTTTGTTCTTTGATTGTACTTTAAATTAGAGCATTTTTTTAGAAGAGCCTAGGGATACACTAGGTCACTTCTGGCTAGTATCCCTCATTCTTTTGCAACAAAGCAAAAAGTTATTGGATGAAGGTCTATGTAAGCCAGCTTACTTGACTGTAACTCCTATACTTCTGTACATGTTGTCATTGTTATCTTGCTTTATAGTTGTTTTTGATCTAGATGGCTTTCTATGTTACAGTATTAAATAAAATAAAATATTTTTGAAACCTTCCTATAATATTATACTAAACGATTACATTAAAAGATAATCCAAAAATATTTGAATATCCTAATAAAATATAAATTCTTCGTTATTATAATATGAAATATTGCAAAAAACTTTGTGTTTTCTATTGTTCCAGCATTTCATCGTAAAGTTTATTTATTGCTGCATTTATTACTGCAAGTTTTAATTAAATTTTACGCTTTGGCATATCAAAACTCTAGGATAAAAATCAACATTAATATCTCATACTATTTTGTTTTGTTTCAACCAGTCATTACGTAGATTCCCTTGTCTATAATTTAATCAAGTGGCTGAGTGCACAGCCCTTTTGCTTCAATCTTTAGTGTTTAGTAATTTCAATAAATGAGTGTGCTGTTTCTATCGACCGTAGTGAAAGTGAATTCATTTATTTAATAGCCTTAGCCATTAAACTACACTAAAGTGTTATTAGGCTTCAAGGGTTATGGGAATGTGGATGATGTGGTTACAACAAATTGCTATAATCTTACGCCTTTGGCCACATAAATGAGTAATACAATTTTAATACAGACTACACAGAAGAATTTATATAAACATAATTATTTACACATTCTTTTCCTTAGTTAAATTCACTACAATTTACAATTACAAATGGTATTCTTGTTCACATTCTGGTTTTTCAAAATTCTTATAAACGGAGTTTAGAATGAAAACAACAAAGAATACATTCTGTCAAAAAATTAAGGAGAATTGATCATATAAAAGGCTTGCTTGAACTTTTTCTTTCTACTAAGCTGACACAATTGTGTTCCATATTGACGCGGATTTTGAGAGCGATATGTGTATACAGTATCGATTTTGTTAATTTATCTCGAGTGTGATTACAGTCCTTACAATGCACAAAAATGTGAAAGAAATATGGAATGTGTTGCATCCCTGAAAATGTAGAAAACTTGCAATTAATCGATTTTATCAGAAACACATACATGTAAGTAAATGTGACAGTGCCTTTAATAGCGGTCCAGATGCAATGGAAAATTTGACTAGCTCTGATCAGTCGTTAACGTCCTTAACAGAAGTTAAATCGATCTAGTGAAAAAAATGATAACTGAAAATCCTCGTTTTAGCTTGAGAGACATGTAGCCGCTGAAAAGTTTGTGTCTTACAAATCAATAAGTACCATTTTACATAATTGTTTGGATGTGAAAAACGTTGCCATTCAGCTAAAGTCATTGAGGACGTGCTAGAACGAGTCAACTTCGAATCCAGATTCAAACTTATACAATTGGTGATGGGACATGAGTTTACGAGTTCGATTTTTAGTCAAGTCGACAAACTTTAGAATTATATTTTCCAACTGAGCATAAATCGAAAACGCTACGTCGAAACAGATCAGAAGTTATGGTACTGTTAGCTGTTGTCTTTCTTTCCGTGTTGTGCACTGGGTACTCTTGATAGTATTGAGAATATTATCTTGGAGTTATATAGCGTAGGAGAGAGCAAATCTTCATTGTTTTGGAAATTTTAAGTGGAGTTCCTAGAAAATCTGAATCTGTTATCGGATTTGTTGTTATGGCGATCGATATTTCCGACTGCTGTCTTTGCTCCATTCTTATTTTCGCAATACAATCTCTCAAAAATTGTAATGTCGTGGCAAGGTCAGCAGCCAGACATTTCTTCTAGGCACTCCCACATAATATTTTTGTTCTTATCTTCCTTGGAGGCGGGAGAACAACAGTATCCCAGAAACATTCTTTTGAGTTTAGAAATTAAGGAACCAATGCAGTGTGAAATGAAACATTATTGTGACGCAAAAAAAAAATCCTCTTTTTTGCGAATAGCTTCACACAAACGAAGCATAACATTTAAATAACGTTCCACATTGACAATCTAACACGGCAGGAAGAAACCATAAGGCACAATATCAATACAACCAAAGAAAACTTACAGTATAAAACTGAATTTTTATCAAGTTTGGAACGATCTTTTCAGTCTTTCTTCACCTTTAATCAGTTTTTTCGAGATCTTCACAGATTTTAACGTCTTTTTCAATTTTTGGTGCTTAAAATATCTTCCGGAATGGGGTTGACTGACCCATTCCAAATGCCAACATCAACAGCATGGTTTCCAATTGTTCATCAACGAATTTTAAGTTCCAAATCTCAGATCTATTTTTTTGGACTATCTATGCCAATTGTAACAATCCTTCTTCTTCTTCAAACACTTTTTCTTCTTCTTAGGTGGCGACTGGTATATACATCCTTATCTATTATACGCCGTCCTTAGAAAATAATTCCAAGCTCTTCCATCTCCTGTGCTTCTTCTCCAAGTCGTCACACTAAGTTTCGATAGTATTTCAAAAGCCTGGTTCTTCTAACGGAGTTTTGGTCGCCCTCTTCTGCGCCGTCCAACGAGTTCGTTGTCGAAAACCTTCCATGTCGGAGCATTTGGGGGTCCATCCGCACAACATGACCCAGCCAACGCAAACGCTGTATATTAATGCGTTTGCACATGTCAGTATATAGCTCATACAGCTTATTGTTCATGCGACGCCGGCACTTTCCGTTAACGATAATGGGGCCATATATTTTCCAGAGTTTCCGATGCGTCTTCGTTTACGACTGTAAAATATCGGACAAAAGAGTTTTAACGAGGCCGTATGAGCTGCCAAGGCCAACACCGTATTTGTCGACCAATTGAGATGTCCATGCCAGACACGTTAAAAAAATCCTCAAAATCATATTGGCTGATCGTCGGCTGAAGGTGCGTAAGCTAGCTGAAATGATAAGCATTTCAAAAAGTTCTATACATCGTATATTGACCGAAGATTTGTAGATCAGAAAGCTGTTCTCAAGATGGGTGCCGCGCTTGCTTTCTATAGAGCAAAGACAGGGTCGTGAAGATGCTTTAATAGAGTGTTTTGGGATGTTTTATCGCAACACAGCCGAATTTTTGCGACAATTTATAATGAATGAGGTGGGTTCACCAGTTCACACCTGAGGTAAAGGAACAGTCAAAGCGGGGAAAATCGTGTCCAAAGAAGGCCAAAACGGTTCCATCTGCAAGCAAGGTCATGGCATCTGTTTTTTTGGAATGCGCATGGAATTATTTTTATTGATTGTTTTCAGAAAGGAAAAGCTATCAACGGCGAAAGCTATGCGAATTTATAGCAGCGTTTAGGTGATGAAATTATGGAAAAAGGTAGCATTAGGTGAAAAAGAAAGTGCTGTGTCATCAATGCTCCAGTTCACACATCTACTACTGCGATGGTCAAAATTAATGAATTAAAGTTTGAATTGCTCCATCATGCACATTTTGCGCTATAATTATCTCTTTTGGACTATTTTCTATTTCCAAACTTGGAAAAATGACTTGATGGTAAAAGATTTTCTAACAATGAGGAGGTGGAGTCTGCGATTGATTGCTATTTTAAAGAGTTTGACAGTTCTTAAACAGGGTATAGAACCTTTTGAATATCGGTGGAAAAAGTTTATCAAACTGAAAATAAAGAAAATTGTTCCATACCTTTTTGTGTCTTCTTTGTTAGGTCGACTAGTTTTGGAAACGCCCCCGTAATACATGGTGTCAAGTGGCCTTTGGACTTTCATCCATATAAAATAGAGGAGTTGAAGATGCGCCTTTTATAATATTCTAAGATTAATTGTCTACGTTATCCTTATCGCCAAAACTAAAAGGCAATTATTATAATGTTAAAATTTGGAATACAGTTTTATTTCAGCTCGAAACTTCTCATTGGTTCTAAAGTTGCTCAAAAAAAGAGATGCGTTGTAACAAGTAACGGTTTTGTTATTCAGCGTAACAGTAATTGTATGTAGTCAAATAAAAGTTTAATTTTGTTCCAAGAACATACATAGATGAACTTCTTTCTTCTAGTTCTATAAATATTTCATTTTCAAAATTCAAACAATTATAATTGAACACAGTTCAACAAATGGCATCTGTTAAATTTTGAAATTTTTATAATACGTTTTGGTTCTAACAATTTCTTTTCTAATTTTTTTCTCATTGCAGCACTACCATCATCAGTTAAAAGGTATGTAAAGTTTTAGCAGTAATAATATTTAACATTTTAAATTGTTTCCCAAAACAATGTAGTGATGTGGTGGGTTCCAAAGACTTCGCCCTTATGTAGAGCAAAATGCAACTATATATGTAGATTTTTAAGGAAATGACTCTATAAACAATGAGTCGATGCAATATGGAAATCACCTTAAAATGGCAAATACACCCAGTGTAAAATATTGATCAAATTAACACAATATGTCGATTGTATTTTTACCGTGTTCTAATGTTGTTTAGTTCTCAATAAAAATTAAACTTTCTCCATTTCTCAAAGTTTAAAACATTTGTGAAAAGCTAAATGCATTCTAAATACTTAATTTGCGACTTTATGTTTACATTTTATTATTGTAATCTCCCCAAATTGAACACTCACGTGTGAATTGTTAAAATATGATTAATTTCAATCCCCCTACGTAGCTGTCAACATATAAATTGACTAATTTTATGTACGAGTACATACTCGTATGTACGTGATAATGGATGTTGTTTAAATGTATATTAAAATAAACGCGTTACAAATAAATTAACATTCGATTAGGCTAAGCGGTCAGAAAATGGGTTGAATTCCAATAAATAATAAAACAATTTCACTACAATTATTATTTTATTTTATTGCATTGGAGATTAGATTTATTACAACAAAGGATATGATTTTATTATGTTGCTTTAGCTAATTTTTCAACAAATAGTAAAGTAAAGTAAGATTGAAAAATACTGGAATACAATTGCGTATAACGGGTTATCCATTTCTCAGTTTCAAAAGTAAAGTTAAATAAAACACATATAGAGCTGTGATTTCGATTAAACTTTTGTTTGATTATAATGTTTGGATTTAGTCATTATGTACGGAATACGATGTCGCTTAAATTACCGTCTCTGGATTGATTGTAGCAGTAGATACTTTTGAGGTAGTTTTCGATCACTTCTACGCACATTTCGGTCGGTATTTTGGCTATAATTTGACAAATGTTAATTTTCAAATGCTGCAATGTTTGGCAATTTTCGGTGTAAACACAGTATTTCACGTGGCCCCATAAAAAAAGAGTCTAACGCCAACAAATCGCATTGTCTTGGTGGCTAGTCGACGTCCACAAAACGTAAAATTGCGCGTGGAAATTTCTCATTTAATAAATCCAAAATCGATCGTGTTGTGCGACTTGTGACATCGTTTTGTTCAAACCACATGTTGACCAATAATCTTGTCAATTTCTTGCACAATAAGTCGATTAAAATGACAACAACGAAAAGTGCCCACGTTTGAATCACCACTTTTGTAGTATGTTTTAACTATTTTTATGCATTCTTCGGATGTTAAACGATCCATATTCGTAATTTGCAAACCTTTCACTAAATAAATTGCACTTCAGAGGACAGGTACTGACAGACCGGCGGTTTTGAAAACACTAAATGGATAACCCTGTAGAATTACATGTATTACGCTTCAATGAAAGTGCCCTATGCGACGAAGGTTACCCACCCTGTAACGACTAATATTGACCTCAAACAGAATTCCGTTTGAACCATTTTTGACTCTATCTGTACATGAAAAAATTTGTGTGTAGATCAGCATAAAAATCTGATCTGAGGATAAGATTCAGATTTTTTTAAAATACCTCTGGTCTATTGTTTTTGTTCAAGCACGATCTTCTGTAATGCATTGGGTTTTAATCTTCCTGTACCTAACAATGACGAAAACATTAATTCTGTTTCGACGCAATGGTAAATATCATCAATATTTATTTCAATTCTTTAACTGCCTTAAGTGTCAAATTTTTCGTACTCTGTTTAAGGCCATTACTGGCGATCAGAACAGCTACAGTAAATTTGTTGCGAATGGAATTCCATTTGCATTTTATATGGGAAAGGGAATTCCGTTTGTGTATCTTCTGCTTAGGTTGCGACTGTAATAGACGCCCTTATCTATTATACGCCACCCGTAGAAAATAATTCCAAGTGCTTCTTCTCCACTTCGTCACACTAAGTTTCGACAGTATTTCATCTAGTTCGTTTGTGCATAGAGCCAGTTTTTATTATTTCCAACAAATTGTTGTTTGTTTATCCAAATCTATTTCTTTAAAAAGGCAAGAGTTGCATCATTTTCATAATAGATTCACGCAAATGTCATACAACAATTAAATAATATTTTTTGTTGGCAATATGGGCCGTCGTGTTGCATAATACTACTATAATTGAAGAAATCTTTCAGCTTTATATTGATTTTTGATCGATTTTTTCATGATGTTCACCTTTGGCATGATATTCACTCAATTTAATGGTTGTTTTCAGATCATAAGCATAGACTCCCATAATAATGCGTTTTATAACATATTGGTATTTGGCATCATCTATTTACAGATTTTGATTACATATTTCTTTTTTTAAATTGAGTATTTCTGAAACTAATCCAGATTAGATGCGCCCAAAATGTGTAAAATTGATATTACATATTTCTTTGAAATGTCAGTTTCTTTGGCAAGGTTTATAATTTGTACTCTCAGATTCGTTGGATATGACTTTCATCGATAGAGGTTAGGGAGGGTTCTTTAAACTCAATTCGGTCTCGGTCTTCCTTGAACTGTTTATGCTACTTGTAAACATTTCTCTCTGATGAAGTCTGTTCACCGGGGGACTTGTGTAACATTCTAAATGTTTCCGTAGCTGAAATTTCATTTCGTAAACCAAATTCATTACAACTTCTTTGCTCGACAAAATCACACATTGTTTTGTGAGAAATAATTCTATGCCATTTTGTCTTTTTTTTCTAAAATTTTCCATTTATTGAGAAAATGCGGCACATTAAATTAAATTATCCATCGACAACCACTAGTTTTTCACATATTTCTGGTATATATATGTACTTTAATCTCTTCAATTGAAGTTATGAATACCGCGTCGATAAAAGCACTAGAGAATTTACCTAATTTTCAGTTCCTTTATACAGGTTTATTCATTTTTCGGTTTCAAAAGTAAAGTTATTTAAAAAATACATAAAGTTATGATTTCAATGAAACTTTTATTTAATTATAATGCAACCTTGCTATTATGAAATACAATAATATTTAAATGTAGGCGGTCATTGGATTGATTGCAGCAATGGATCCTTTTGAGGTAGTTTTCGACTACTTTTTTGCATATCTCGGGCGGTACGTTCGGAGATTATCCGCGTAAACACAGTCTTTGACGCAGTCCCACAAAAAAAGTCTAACGGCGTCAAATCGCATGATCTTGGTGGCCAATTGATGTCGCCAAAAAGTGAAATTACGCTTTCTGGAAATTTCTCATGCAATAAAGCCATTTGGTCGTGTTGAATTACGTTTGAATCTCCACTTTTGTAGTAAGTTTTGAACTATTTTTACGCGTTCTTCAGTTCTGAAATGATCCTTATTCGTAAATGACATACCTTTCACTGAATAAATAACACTTCAGATGACAGGTATTTAACAGCTGACGTTATTACCAGATCAACGGTTTTGAAACCACTAAATGAATAATCCTGCATGATGTACAGCGCTGTTCTCACAGGCCATGTGTCATCGATCGAAACAAGTAATAATTGGATACGTCAATGTTTGGTGAATACGGTGGGTGAAAGAGTTTCTAAGTATCAGTTGGGTAGCGTCGCGGAAGAAAACAATATAATAGCTTTATCGTATTTTGAGTAATAGTGGCTCTATTCTTGCTTGAGTCTTAATAATTGTATTCGATAAAGAGACCCAGTGATGAATTTATTCGTTATGTAAAACGTATATTACATGGCAGAAAGGTCATCTAATCAAATATAAAATTTTTCTTTTCATAAATATTCCGCCCAGCTGTCTGCGGAATATCTGGTTCCAATGATCACCTGTTCTTTGAGTAATCGTAGTGGATCCTTTTCTCATCACCTGTAACTATATGATGCCAAAAGCCCCTTCTTTTACAACTGGAAAGCAGTGTTTCAGTTGTGCAAAATCGACATTCAACATTTCCCAAAAATGTTGTAAAATCTCTCATTATAACATGTCCAATTGTAGTATATGAGTGTAAATTGTATAAGTATATACTCTAGAAAGATCATCAAAACTGCGCCTAGAACATTCAAGTATGACATATGTAATCTCTTTTCCCTCTTTATCTGTGGGTGGGACTTTTCTAGAATTACGTTTACGACAATAAGTTATGTTTGTTCCTCTCACTCCTATTATATAGTTTATTGCTATCTCCTTTTCACTTGTTATGTATATAAGAACATTCTAGAATTAAGTCTATGATATACAACACTATTCTGTAAATATGTTTGTCTTTGTTGCACCCATTATGTAAATATGTGTTCTCTCTGAAATATTGTAGCATTTTCTAGAATAAGTAATTTTAGCATAAATATAGCAACTTTGTACGTTTTTGGAGAATTAATAAAGTTGACGTTGATGTGGAAATACGCTCCACGATACCAAACAATTAAATCAACCTCCCATATGCTTTCAACAGAAATAGCTGCGCCTCGGCTGAAGAGTTCTTGAAATTGAAGAAGTAAATCAAAAGTGCTCGCATGTGATGTTTGCGCGGCCCAAAATTGGACATTTTCCTGGTACAAATGTCCGATACTAGAATATGACGTTTTACATCTGACAATTGCAAACATAACTCACTGGTGGAATCATCTTCTTTTTAACGACGGAGATTTATTTGCAATTTCAAAATCAAATCAAAATCACCGAATTCACTTTTTGCGTCACACAAAGCCAAGCGCAGCCCAAACACTAACAGCAGTTATAATGTGAAATTTGATATTTCCTTATTTGTTGGACTTAGTAATACTTATAAGTCTTTCTGAGTAATACAGTTACTTGTAGGATCACCTTTTTGACCATGTGAAGCACATCTTTTGGCAGACTATTGCTAGTATTTTTTTCATGAGAATGGCTTAAAAAAATCTAGTTTTTAAAAAAGGATTGCTGTTGTTTGGATACAATTTTAAATAAAGTCGAAAAAAATTTCATAACAAAATCAAATAACTTTTACTTACGCAGATGTAACAAATAAGAAGAGATCAAGTTTTTTTTCTTACGTTTCTTAAAATATTCGTTACATTCACTTCTTTTCAAAATATTGTATAGTTAGTTCTTTAAATTATATTGCCGAGTTTATCACAAAACGTATAAAATAAAATAATATTGATTTCATTACAAATTTAATATCGTCAAAATTCAAACAAGTTGGGGTCTCAGTCATATGAAGTGACGGCCATATAGTGAGTATCGACCATACGCCATACATTCGCACCGCTGGAAATATTGTTTTGTCTGTATTTTTAGTCATGAGTTTTTTACTATCTTTCCACAATTTTGTCTGATACAATGGAAGACAATAGCGCATCGATAATTGCACCAGACGGGAGGAGGGAAAGAACTATAATTTTTATAATATTTTTTCTCACTCCAGTGGGAAAAAAACTTCACAAAAAATTAACAATATTCATTAATATCTTTCTATGGGGATGTTCAAAATTTACAAAAAGTGGTACGGTTTGTATGCAAATAACAAAAATATATATAACGTAATTGCAATAATGTTACTCAGAGACTATATGAATGTAAATTGAATTGAATTTGTTATGTGAAGTATTTGTTCCATACGTTTACATTCACTATTTGAACAGAAATATGTACAAATGCTTGTTTTTATTAAATATACAAAAAGTATAATAGTTGTTTGTAAAAAGCGGTCAAAGTTTGATTTTTTTATTGAAAAATGTTTTGTTAGTGTAATAATAAAATTTGATGGTGAATGCGTGGAATTTGTATTATGTTGATACAAGATAATTTCATATCAGTAAAAATCAGTGATTTTCGCCTCGTCTCTCTCAAATTTAACTAAAGATGACACAAATTGTATTCTAAATTGTATTCACTGGCCACTACTCTTTCGCATTTTTCTATCATTACACGATTACCGTGCCGATAGGAAATTATTTTTTAAAGATAACCCAAAATAGACCCAATTTTTGGCTTCTTCACATCATAATGTGAAGCGCTTCTTAGTAATTGGTTGGAATAATTTATAATTAAAAGGGGCAATGCCTGGAGACTACATTGGTTGGGGCAGCAATCATTTGTAGCGAACATATCACAACTTGTTTACCTTCAACATCAGTTTTGTTCACTCCTCTGAGAAGGCTGAAGTAACTTCATACAGTTCACATGTATCACCTACTAAGGACTAAGTATAGCAAGAAGACTATCTGATCATTGTAGCGGTTATCAGGCCGAAATTTTGTCCATTAAGGAAGTGATAGAATGGCTGAGGTATAACGTCCTCACCACGGTCGGGATTAGCATATTCTCTGACAGTCAAGCTGCCATTAAATCTCTGCATTCTGTCTTCCTGAACTCAACATCAGTCCTGAAATGCCACAGATCTCTTAACGAGATGGCTCAGCATTTTACATTCACCTTATGTGGGTGCTGGGCAACAGGGAAATATCAGGGCACTGCAGAGTGGACGAACTGGCAAGACTAGGGACAACCTTATAGACTCCAGCCGAGTTGGAGTCTGTGGGCATACTTCTAGCCACTTGCAAGTTCCTACTGCGAGATAGAACATATTTAGCAGCAAATGGTATGTGGGCCTCTGTGCCTAGATCTGAAGTGTTAAAACACACTGCTGTCGCTATCAAGACCCGACGTCTCACTACTTGTATCCGTCATGACGGGACTCTGTCTGGTTGGAAGACATGTAGTGAGACTGAAGGTTACGACTAGTGACTTTTGCAGGAGCTGTAGGGATGAAGAGGAGGAGAACACCTTCTCTGCTATTGCCTCGCCCTTGCGAACAGGCGGGGATCAACACAGGGCTATTATTTCTTTAGGGACCTAGGAGATCTGGACGATATAGATATTCGCCGACTTAAGAGCTTCTTGGGAAGCTCAGGATGGTTCAGTGCAGGAAACTGGGGACATCCATATCTCTAGTTTCCGTGGTATCATAATTGACTATGCAGTCTAAGTAAGTCCGTCTATTCAGACTGCCACACTGACCTAACGTAACCTAACCTATTATCGCACGCCGGTAACATGTGGCTAATATTGAAAATGGCATCGGTCTGGTTTACTGCAGCTTCCCTCACAACCATCTCCCTCAATATGTTGAAGACATTATGCTGTTTTAAACGCAAGGTGACATCGCAGGCAGTTTTATATTCGGCATATAATAGTATTACATATCAATCTACTTCTCTTAAACCTTTTCTAGCAATTCCCACGGAGCGAATGAATATATGGTCAATTTTTGATTTACTTGTTCCAAAATCACGCTGATAATATCCAACTTGGTCGAATAGAACAGGCATGAATCTTACACACGATTCGCTTGAAATAACTTTATGTCCGATTGGCATCTTGGTACAAACGAATGTTGGCACAGGGGTTTAGCTTACATATTTTAAAGATTGGACACAATAAGTTCAGAGCCCATTCATCGCGCTTGCCTTCGCTTGAGGGAATCCTGCCATGGAGATGATGCATGACCTTTATCAGCTTACGGTAGACCCTCTATTGTGCTGCCTGAAATTTCCAATCTACGAAAGTTTGCTCTCTATATTTGCACCACGGTTTGAGTGCCGGGCTATCCATTTTTCGGATTCAAAAGTACGGTTAAATAAAACACACATAAAGCTACAATTTCGAGGAAACTTTTAATTCATTGTAATGCTTGGACCTTATTATTATGTATGAAATACAATGTCTTTTGAATGACCGGCTTTGAATCGGTTGCAGCAGCGGATCCTTTTGAGGTAGTTTTCGACCACTTTTTCGCATATTTCGGGCGGTATCTCGGCGACGAATCTTGATTTTTAAATGCTCCAACGTTTGGGGAATATTATTATTATGAAAACTTCACAAATAAAGTTTAACGGCATCAAACCGCATGATGACGCCGTTACACTTTTTTTGTGGGCCCACGTCAAATACCGTGTTTACGCGGATAATCCCCAAACGTTGGAGCATTTGAAAATTAACATTTGTCAAGTTATCGCCGAGATGCTGCCCGAAATATAGAACCAAAATCGGTCGTGTTATGTACCATCTTGTTGAAGCCGCATACCGTCCAGTTCATAATCTTCTATTGCAAAAAAAGTTTTTTGGTTCCGCCAGCGTTATTTTCGAAAAAATACGGTCTAATGACACACCCAGACCATAGTTCGCACCAAACAGTCACTTTTCCGGATACAATGGCTTTCCCACAATCACTTCTGGGTTCTCCGAGCCTCACATGCGACAATTTTGCTTATTGACGTAACCACCGAGTGAGAAATGAGCTTCATCGGTAAAGAAAAGCTATTGAAAGCTCACTTTTGAATCACCACTTTTGTAGTAAGTTTTAGCTATTACGCATTCCTTGCAAATGGCGAAATAAATAACACTTCAGATGACAGATATTTAATAGCTGACAGCCTTGTCAGACCGGCGGTTTTGAAACCCTGTGTATGGCACTTGTTAAATATAACACAAGTTGTTTTTCAGTTCGTCTTTTATTCATTGACTCTTTCTTTACCAAATCTTATACAACTAATTACAAGTCAAGCGTATTAGCCTACCTAAATGGAACATAAGCGTACATAAACATAAAGGTGACCTAAATGATGCATAAGCGTAATAAGTGTAATTAAGTATGTTAACTTATACAACAGGACTAAGTCTCCATTATAATCTTTGCAGAGGGGGATCATAGCGCGATAGCCTTTACTTTTTGAGATTGTTTGCTATGTTAGCCGTGTCCGCTATATAAGCCCGGAGAACGTGTATTTTATCGCTAAACAGCACAAAAATTAATGCTCTGAATACAACATTTTTGAGTATGTTATATTAAATTATCTCCTTCTTATCGGAAGCAACACCATCATTTTGTTGTTTGTTAAAAATTCAATACAGTCATTACTTTTAGCACCACTAAGACTTAAATCCTGCATTGGACAGCTTACATCAGCAATAAGCACAATAATTACATTACAATTAATTCCAAGATTTGTTAGTGTGGAAATCTTCGCTCTTAAAATAATGGAAACGAATAAATGAATTGAAATCTCAGATAAAAGTTTTGCTAATTGTTTGTAAATATAATATATAACATTTCAGATGTAACCGAATGGCGATGCTCCTGTTGAGATGTTTATCCTTATCTCTCTCATTTTCTCTCTTCCATCTTTTGGTTGTAGAGAATAATTTGGTTGTTTCGCTGGTGATGAAGTGCATAATAATTACTTTTAATTAATGTAATTTTCTGCTGAGAGAATTATAAAACTTTTCCACTTACAAAGGCGAACATGAAAGAGAGAACATCAAAAGAGCTCTCAGATAAATGAATAAACAATTAATTTTGTAACGCAGTAGAAGTAGAAGCCAAGTGGATTTAAGAAAGTTAGAATAGCATGATAGGTGATGGACAGCACGAAAATCGATTGCTTCCGAAGGAAAGACTATCAGTTGTGCTTAATAGTTGAAATACTGCGAGGGAAGTGTATAATATTTTTGTGTGATTGAGGAAGACCGAATGCTGCTAATGGTCTAAAGAAGTTTTCAACCAAATGTTGGCTTTAAATATTCATATTTTTGAACTAAACTACCATTTAAGATTCTTCAGTGTATATTCTGTGAAAAAAAATATTATTATTTGATTATTTAACTAGTATTGAAATTTCAGTCAGTTGTACTGAATTAAAATTATCTTCTGCTGACACCCTTTTTTGCTAGTGTAGAAGTGTGCGGAGTGCTAGCAGATGCGTAGTAAATCGTTACGATCTTATCAACAAGTGCACTGAATTAATGTACAATACTGCATTCAGTACAATAAAATGGAAACATAATGTGAATCCAGGGGTGCATGGATTAGATTAGATAAATTAATTAGGATTTACCCAGAAGGGAGAATTGAATGTTTTAGATTCGACAAGCATTAAATAAAAAGCTATTAAAAAAAATTAAGAGAAATTTGAAAATTTAAATTTACGGGGAAATTAAATTTCGCTAAATCTGTCAATACTCCTTTTCATTCTTAGAACTAAATTTATCGAACGCATAATGCATAATTTGGCTGAATACAATGCTACTGGTTGGATCTTTCTGAAGGTATGAATATAAGGGTCAAATCGGTCATTTGGTCGATTGTTCTCAAATTTTGACACATAATATTAAAGAATATAATATAGAATAATACAATGAATAATGAATCTGCATCATTGTTATGATTATGAATCTGCAGGAAGCCAGTTAGGTGCTACAGAAAAAAAAAAACAATTTTCGTTCTAGGGTGCCATCGCCAACTTTTAAAGTGTAGCAAATTTTACACATGTTAGTGTAATTGTTTAGATAGCCCATATACTAAATCGGTCACTTCCATGGGGATACCAGAAGGGGCTTTAATATCCCGCAGATTTTTTTTAGAATTTACCAAGAATTATGGTGAAAAACAGTGAACACAAACTGAAGTGAAACAAAAGTTACAAAAATACTTTTGTGCTAGTAATTACAGTAATAAAATTGGATTTCAGAATATCGTATGATTTGTGCCGCAGATACCAGAAGGAGTATGACAATGCGGTCTCTTTTTACTCCCAGATGTAACCTTACTAAGCTCTCACTGTTTAACAAATTTGACTGAATTCAGTGCAATTGGATAGGGGATACCATATATGGGAGGTGCGGATTTTAACAAAAATTATAGAACAAAACAAATACAGCTTTCTGAGTGAGAGATGTGATAATGCTGTCAATATTCACTTAGTAAAGAGTGTCCCAATAAAAACGCAAGATATAAATGACTGATGCAGCAATTGAATTGTTTCTCTGGCTGTATGACATGTGACGCCGTCTTGTTGAAACCACATGCCCTCCACATTCATTTCTTCAATTCTAGGCGCGAAAAAACTGGTTATCATTTCACGATACCGAATACCATTGACTGTTTGCGCTTGACATGCCTCATTTTCATAAAAAAAGGTCCAATGATTCCTCCAACCCAAAATTCACACCACACAGGGACACGTTGAGGGTGCATTTGCTTCTCGTGAATGACTCTAGGATTTTCCTCACCCCAAATGCGACAATTCTGCCAATTCAATTCTGGAAATGGGCCTCGTCACTGAAGATGATTTTATCGGCAAAATCAACATTTCCATGTTGTCTTTCCAATACCCAATTAACGAACTCCCTTGGCTGTCCATGGTCAGCTGGCTTCAGTTCTTGAATCAATTGAACTTTGTATGCATGAAGATGCAAATTTTTCGTCAAAATTCGCTGCATAGTGAATTTGGAGACACGAATTTGCTGAGCTCGGTGTCGAATTGAGGTGGATGGAGATTGGGCGACATCATCACGCACAGCTGCGACATTTTTGGTCGATCGACCTGGTCGAAGGCGCGTTGTTGTCTTTACATCACTAACAGACCCAGTTTTGGCAAATTTATCCATTAATCTTTTTACAATTGACTCTTTTGGAGCATTATTGCGACCCCAATTTTTTTGCAATTTGCGAACTGTAGGCGCAAAACTTTCATCATTTTTGGTAAAACAATTTCACAATGAGAATGCGTTGTTCATTCGTGTAGCGCTCCATTTTTACCAGCCTCATACGTTTTACTAGCAAACAATAACAATTGTTCAAATGTCAAACAATGACACTTCGAATGGCGCCAAATTTAAATATTGCGTTTTTGTTGCGACACCCTTTTGAATTAAGTGCAAGCGGATTAAAGATATTAACGTAATAACATATTGTTCAAGTGGGTTATTTATTTTAATTTAAAATTTTTGTAAGGAATTGTAGATTAAAAAAATAGATAAATATTCGGGTCACTGCAGTTGATGAATAGAAGTTATAGTAAAAATACAAAATCTCCAAAAATCGGTCAAGTTTTATGGGAATGTAAAAAAAAACTTGGGTCGATATAACTTATTTACAATTCCCGGCCGCAGTCTGACAACATATTAGACTGTTCCAAGTTTTGAGAAGTTTCAGAAAGATTTACAGCAGCAATCGTGCCTGCCAGATAGACGGACATCGCTCAAACGTCTTCAAAAGTGAAGAAACGCATTTGGTCAAAAAATACTTGATACTTTAAATGCTTCCTTCTGAATGTTAAACTATTGTTCTATCAATGGTTCTATTTGCGATAATTTGGATAGTGGTTTTCATGGCGTTGCAGGCGTGTTTTTAGATTTTTCTAAGGCATTCGATCTTGTAGGTCATGATGTACTGCTGGAAAAACTATCATATTATGGAATTGTCGACAAGGAATTACAACTCTTGAAAAGCTATTTATGTGACAGAAAACAATATGTACAAATTTGTAAGGCAAAGAGTGAATTAGTTCATATAAAATCAAGGTAGTGCCTTGGGACCACTTCTGTTTTCTATTTATTTAAATGATTTAATTAATTTGGAGTTGAATGGTCGGTTGTATATGTTTGCAGATGATATGTGTTTATTTTATCCATATAAATATGATCTAGCTTTAAAAACCATAATGGAGAGAGACGTGTCATTAATTTTTGAGTTTGTGAAAATAAACAACTTAGTACTTAACGCAACCAAAACTGAAGTAATTCGATTTAGACCACGCTCCCATGGAATGGAAAACAATTTCAGTATTTTTGTCGATGGTGTGGCAATTACGGAAGTTTCTGATGTGAAGTACCGAGGTGTGACATTACAAAGTAATTTAACCTGGGAAAGTCATATTACCAATGGTAAGAATAAATTGCTCCTGCTATTGACATTTTATATAAATTAAAGTACATTTTGAATAGAAAAACTAAGCTCAACTCAATCGTTCAAAGTCATTTAAATTGTTTGGCAATCGTATATGGTCACAAAAATACTGTTGCTTTAGAAAGTTTACAGCGCATGCAGAATAAGGCACTTACAAATATTTTTGATTTACCCATC
>JAHXMU010025795.1:769-89389 GCA_019455685.1 Philornis downsi | reverse complement strand
ATGCAGAATGATTGAATTTACACAAAATCAAACTAATTTTCGCACAAGAAATTTTAATAATTTGAAAGTTCTGAGGTGCAGATTAGAGACCCCAAAACAGCAAATAGAATATTTGGGTAGTTGTGAATACAATAATTTACCAATGACCATTAAAAACGTAAATAATACACATTAAAAAAGAATGTGAAGGATTACCTAAAACAAAATTTGCAGATGCTTCTTATGAAATTCCAATGTTTTCGAAAAAATTATGAACTCTTAACTAATTAGTTAACAGAACTCATTTGTTTGGTATCGTGGAACGTATTTCCACATCAATCTCAACTTTATTAATTCCTTCAAACGAACAAAGTTGCTCTATTTATACTAAAATTACTTATTCTAGAATATGCTACGATATTTCAGAGAGAACACATATTTACATAATGAGTGCAATAAAGACAAACATATTTACAGAATAGTGTTGTTTATCATAGACTTAATTCTAGAATGTTCTTATTTACATAACAAGCGAAAAGGAGATAACAATAGACTATATAATGAGAGTGAGAGGAACAAACATAACTTACTGTCGTAAACGTAATTCTAGAAAAGTCCTATTTACAGATAAAGAGGGAAAGAGATTATATATATTCTACTTAAATATTCTAGGCGCGGTTTTGATATTTCTAGAATATACACTTAGAGAAATTACACTCACATACTAAATTTGTTAATATATTTTACTTCAAATTACGTATTGTAGTTAGCGTACACGTGAAACTTGTTCCCAGCATGGCCCAATAATGCTCTCTGGCGCTGAGACCAAATATTATTTTGTTATATATTGTACAGGATTTTAAATAAATCTCGTAAGAGAAAAAAAAAATGATACACACTTATTCCTGCGGGTAAAGACATAAAAACCTCCTTAAGAGGATTATGAAAATTCTGCTTTATCTCTATTCCTATTTATTAACGCGAGGATTGAACGCGGTCTGTCATTTAGTTTACTTACTGTTCTTGCTTTTGTCAGTTCATTGCAAGTGTGTTTTGAGATTTTTACTATGAATAAAAGTATAGAATAAAGAATATGCTTTTAATTTTCTATTAGAAATAAGAATATTGTAGAAGGCTTACGATAAATCGACGTTATCAGAAACAAGTACATATGGCTGGTAGTGTCCATTTAAAAGCTGTCGAGATGCGGTGGAAAATGTGACTCTCTCTGGTCGGCCATTAACGTTTTCAACTGCAGTTAACATTGATAAAGTGAAGGAAGTGGTAATGGAAAATCGTCTGTAAGTTTCAAAGATATAGTCGCTAAACTATCGGTGTCTCAAGAAACTGTTCATACAATTTTTCGCTATTTTGATGTGAAACGTTTTGCCGCTCGACTAGTGCCAAAAAACCTGAATTTTCTAAAAATTCAATCGCATAAAGGTCACTGACGACATGTTTGAATGATTCAATTTTGAAACCACATTCGTGAAACGCATTATGGTCGGTGATGAGACGTGGACTATGGAGTTTGGAAAGCTTTTAAAAATACTTCAAAATTAATCAATAGTCAAAGTAATGTTGGCTGTTTGTGTTTTTTGATTATCGCTGCGTTATGCACTAGGAAATCTTGCCAGAAGAACAGATAGAAAATAAGGAATATTGTTTGAGCACTATGCTGTGTTTGAGAATGCAGGTTCTTCGAAATGGGCAGATTTGTGGAATTAAGAAATATAAATTTTGCACCGCGATAATTTATCATTACACAAAGCTACAATGCGAAACAAATTTCTGATAAAATACAGATATGGTCAACAAAATAAGTACACCTGCATAGTTTTGCTTTATGTTTAATTTAATTTTAATAAAGTTTAATTCAAGTAGGGTGTACTTATTATTTTAACCATATGTGTATTCCACGAGTATCAACGCACAATCGCCGTATTCACCTGATATGGCTCTGAATGTTTGTTTTTGTTTTCCTTTTTTAAGATAGCATATCGGGACACCCGTTTTCAGTCGATAGAATAAATTGCGACAAGAGCATAACTGTATTATTTCGCTAGGGACCTACCTAAGGACCTGCATTCATTTCAACAGATTACCGTTTTTAATATTATCCACCAAATGTATTGCCTCTACACAACATAGAATATACTTTTTCCAGGAAGACTAAAGCAGTCTTGACCGAACACTTTAAATTATTTTTTAATTAGCTAACAATTTGCTATTAGATGGGAAATTAGTAATCCGCCATCACTTACTTAGACCTTCGCACAGGTAGGCGCGAAATGTACACGTGATTCAGATACAGGTAAAATTGTCCGTGGGTATAAATAGCACAAGAAGTTAGTGCAACCAATCAGTTTAAATCAGAACGTAGAGCATTGCAGTTAACATAGACTTAAAAATTACCACAAAGTGTGCCATTCGAAAAACATCAAAGTCAGCGTTATATCCATCGTATAATTGAATTGCTACGGATTTTGGCATCGAAACTTATCAACCATGATCTTCGTCGATTTAATAATTTCTGTAATTCAGAAGTGCGTAAAGGCATTATTTCCCACCAAGGAGAAGAGTTGCGGGTGTCCATCGGACGAACAGTGCAATGAATGTTGCCTCACCTACCGTGATCCCTCACCTCACGTTCATCGCAACTGCCGACATCTCCATTTTGAAACCATACGGTTTTACCACAGGCGTTGTGCCTAATTTTGGTTATGGCGAGGAACACCAGGAATTATTCATCCGATCAAATACAACCGTCTTCAGAACATGGACTCATCTGGCAAATATGTGTAGGCAGACGCAACAACAATCATTTTCCTTTATTTTTTATTTTCTCACCTCAAACTTTCCTTGATCTAAACTTGATATTGACAATAAAATGCTGTGAACATTGCAATTATGGAGTTATTATTTTTCCGCTAATAATAGATTTCAAGATCGATGTAATTCTCTGTCTGTAGGTTACATCTTGCGCCAGACCATTTTGTTGGCAATTTTTCTTTCTAAATTTCTTTGCTTTGTTCAGACTGTTCTGGCTGCAAGATGTATTAGAACGAATACAACAAATTTACTGGATCTTTTTATGTGCCCAATTTTAAATCACTGTACTGTTTCATTGGATTGCTGTCACTTTTTTAACTGGGAGTTATTTCATTATGACACGAAACTCAAATTAAAGGATTTTACTGCGCTATTTTAAATAGTTGAATTTTTTAGGAATTATTTTTGTTAAAAAGTATTGGAAATTAGTCAATAAAATACGAAATGTTTATAAATTATTTATTAAAATTTACTGTACCGTCTAAATAAGCCCCTTTCGTAATAATACATTTATGGGAATGAATAATCTAATCATCGAAACATTTTTCACATGCGGAAAAGTGTTCAATTCTCGCCATGAATTCTCTTTTGTATCTTCTATCGACTGAAAACCCGTGCGTCGAATTGCTAAAGTGAGTTTTAGAAAGGAAAAAAGTCAGATGGAACTGCATGAGATGATTGCTGTAGTTGTTCGATGATTTGTGTCGAGGTTTTTGCCAGAAGTTCTTTCAAATTGATAGCTTTGTAAAAATGTGCGTAATTACTGTTTGACATTCTGGTAATTCCATATTTCCATTTGAAAGGTCTCAGTCCAACCAATATTAAAGCCGAGCTATATTCTGCTCTGGGAGAGTCTGCTCCTTCGTCTACGACTGTAAAACATTGGGTAACATAGTTTAAACAAGGCCGTACGAGCTGCCAAGGCCAACACCGTAGTAGTCGACCAATTCAGGTGTTCACGTCAGACAATGCGTGGAAAGAAAATCCACAAAATGGTATTGGATGATCGTCGGCTAAAATTGCGTGAGCTAGCTGAAATGAAAGGCATTTAAACAAGTATTTTATTTGCATCGTATGTTGGCCGAGTATTTGAAGATTAGAAAGGTGTGCCTAAATTGGGTGCCGCGCTTACTTTTAATAGAGCAAAAATAGCGCCGTGAAGATGTTTCAGTAGAGTGTTTGGCGAGGTTTCACCGCAATAAAGCCGAATTTTTAGGTCGATTTATAGCCATGGATGAGGCACTTCATATCTGAGACAGTCGAAGCATGGCACTGGAATGGGAGAATCGTGTTCAAAGTAGACGGAGACGGTTCCATCTGCAGCCAAGGTCACGGCGTCTGTTGTTTGGGATGCGCAGGCAATTAATTTTATTGATTATTTTCAGAAAGTAAAAAAAACCATCAATGGTGAATATCATGCTAATTTATTGCAGTATTTAGGTGATAAAATTATGTGAATGACTAGCATGTCTTCAGCGATTTTTCATTCTATTTTGTATCTATTTAATACATAGAAAGTAAATAATTTACACAGGAGGTACCACGTGGGACGTAACTACACTTCCGATTTTTTACGTATTAGGGTTTATTGGGAGAAAAATTACATTTTTATAAATCTGTCAATTTATGTAAGTATCAGAGGGAATGTTATAATGTAGTCCATTTGCGATTACACATCTTATTTTAACAAAATCTTAATTTATACCAAAATTTACTATATTTGGGGAGCGTAACTGCATAAAAGAAAAGAACATAAGCAAGTGTAGGTTAGGACGATTTATATGGGAAGCGCCACAAGGGACATGGTTTGTTGGTCGATTAACAAGCATTATAGCGGAGGAGTTACAGAGAAAAGGCTGAATTTCGGAAATTCATCAATTACTGTGGATGGTACCAGGCAAATATTTCCATATAGCTCATTTACCATCTCCGAGTATCATATGGCAAGGTATTAGGCTGTAATAAATAAATGAAAGGTGTCCCAAAAAGAACGCAAGATTTAAATGACTGATGCAGCAATTAAATTGTTTCTCTGGCTGTATAACATGTGGTGCCGTCTTATTGAAACCACATGCCCTCTACATTCATTTCTTCAATTCTTGGTACGAAAAAACTGGTTATCATATCACGATACCGAACACCATTGGCTGTTTGCGTTTGACATGCCTCATTTTCATAAAAAAGGTCCAATGATTCCTCCAGCCCAAAATCCGCACCATACAGTGACACGTTGAGGATGCGTTTGCTTCTCGTGAATCATTCGAGGATTTTTCTCACTACAAATGCGACAATTCTGCCTATTGACGAAGCCATTAAGATGGAAATGGGCCTCGTCGCTGAAGATGATTTTATCGGCAAAATCAGCATTTTCATGTTGTCTCTCCAATACCCAATTAACGAACTCCCTTCGCTGTTCATGGTCAGCTGGCTTCAGTTCCTGAGTCAATTGAACTTTGTATGCATGAAGATGCAAATCTTTCGTCAAAATTCGCTGCATAGTGGATTTGGAGACATGAATTTGCTGAGCTCGGTGTCGAATTGAGGTGAATGGAGTTTGAGCGACATCACCATGTACAGCTGCGACATTTTCGGTCGATCGACCTGGTCGAAGGCGCGCTGTTGCCTTTACATCACTAACAGTCCCAGTTTTGACAAATTTATTCATTAATCTCTTTACAGTTGACTCTTTTGTAGCATTATTGTGACCCCAAATTGGTCACAATTTGCAAATTGTAGCCGCAAAACTTTCACCATTTTGGTAAAACAATTTCACAATAAGAATGCGTTGTTCATTCGTGTAGCGCTCCATTTTTACTAGCCTCGTACCTTCTACTAGCAAACAATAACAATTGTTAAAATGTCAAACAATGACACTTCGAATTGCGTTCTCGTTGGAACACTCTTTATTTACAGCAGGTATCTAGCAGCCTATCGACCAGACAGAAGGACGGTGAATAGATATTTGGAACCTAAACTTATTCTTTTGAATGTTACGTTCTTGTTGTATCAAATGATAATGAATGTGTAAAAAGTCTATAATATCCTTATTATGATACGGACGCATATCTTCTACTGAAATTTCGTGGAAGCAGTAACTTTTGTCATTATATATGTAATAGACAGTATTTAGTCGAATAATTTCTGCGATTATTTTTGACAAAGTAACTGTATAACACTAAAGTGATTACAATACGTCAAATTGATCTACACTAGCACTAGCTGATTTTGAAATCAAGATATATCTGCTGATTATTTACTACGTAGTTACTAAGGACACCTAACACATTACAAAGGTGGGAGGAAATATGTTCTGTTGGTTATTCTGCATTTACCAACATTTTAACAAAGCGAATGGATTTTCCATTCGATACCAAATATTTTCTAAATAATTTACCGAGAAATAATAATTCAATTGGCTAAAAAGATTTACTGCTTACGTTGGAGGATAATAACGTCGAGCCAAACAGAAATAGTGACCAGAAATAAGCCATATTAATTTCAACATATTACGAATAGTGATAATCCACCAAAGTGTTATTTTTAAGCAACATAAATTATGCCCCCTTCATCTATAATACAAAACAATATTGTCTGAATGCGTCAATTTGCCTTTTCATTACCTAATAAACCTCAGTTAACTGGAAATTTAGCTATGCATCATCGCTTACTTATGCTTTCGCAAAGGTAAACGCAAAACATTCACATCTGGCGTCGTTGTCATGCCACGCTTACAAGTAAAAGTGTCGGTTGATATAAATGTAACAACAAACAATTTTTATATTGTCTACAAGAATATTGACATTGTATTTAACATATCAACTGTAGGATGATGACAGCTGCAAATTGAGCACCCCTCAACATTTTGCTATCCTTTAACACAGGTACATGCAAAATACACAAGTCATTAGTGTTAATGAAAATATCAGGTATTCCTAATTATTTTTGCACCAAATTTGGGTATTTACAGGAAACTCAAAACATGGTTTTATGTATTATTCATTTTCGATTTTTTACTGTCCTCATCGCAAAGGAAATAGAGTTTGTGTGGATTAACTTATTTTTGCAAGCAAATGCGCAATGTAGTGACGGTGGATTCAAACTTCTTTCACTTCATGCAATAGACATTTTAACTGAACATTAATGACACTACCAATCCCAGCAATCGAATAGCGGGGTATTGGTTAGCATGCCAAACACCACTTTCGTTAGTTAATTTTGTAAAACCACATCAGCTGCAGACAAATAACAGCAAATGAGTTTCACTTGACAATTTTCCAAATAGGGCGGACTAATGTTGGAATGGAATGAAACCAACTATGTGTAAGGTATGAAGAAAGTTTCCTTTTATTTGAAAGGTCTGTGTATGTAAGGAATATAACATCGTTCAAAAGTCCGTCACGGATTTGCATGGATCCAAGAGGTCCAATTTGCAATAGATCCATATGAATTTGAGCGATAGCCTGGGTTATGTTTACTTTGAAAGTTACAAGTAACTGGCATCGACCCATGACCATACTTGTTAAATATCGATGGTAAAAGGAAGGTATGGAAGGGAAGGTATACTACTTTGTTTTGCCGCCATTTTGGTAAACATTAGTCTTGACAGTTCATATTATGGAAAAATATTCGATAAACCAAAGTGCTTTAATCGGTAAAACATCTTATCAAAATCAATCATCGATTACTGTGACGATGAGAAAGTTACGTAAAATTTTTGGGAGAACCAACGTGTCAACAAGACGCACTACTTATCGTGTAGTGAATGATTTCGAAGAAAGAGGGTCTGTAGCTGATAGGGCCAAGCATAGACCACAACATTGCTGCTGCTCAAGAAAGTGTTCAAAACAATCCATCAATCTCAATTCCACGCCGTGCTCAGGAGCTTGGTCTCCAAAGAACAACTTTGGCCACAATTTCGTATAAGGATTTGCATACGTTTCCATTTAAGATTCAGTTGACACAAGAGCTTCAATTTACGCCGCCGTACATATGCCAGTAGAATGTTACAGCTCACCCATGACAACCCCGCCTTTCATGAAAAAATCTTAATGAGAGACTGGGCATATTTCCATTTGAATGGATATGTGAGTAAACAGAATAGTCAGTTCTGCGCAATGGAAAACCCTCAAATTATTGATCAGTCACTTTTGCATCCATTAAAAGTGACAGTCTGGTGTGCAATTTGGTCAGGAGGAATCATTGGACCTTACTTCTTCGAAACTGAAAACGGCGGAAAACGATAACTGTCAATGGGGAGTGATATCGTGATATGATTGAAAACTTTTTAATGCCACAACTGTATGCTTTAGGCTTGATTAACATGTGGTATCAAGAAGACGGTGCCACATCGCAATTACTGCGAGACTTCTTTCCACAACAAGTTATTTCAAGAAATGATAACCCTTTATGGGTGGGTTATCGATGCATAAAGGGTTTATCGATGTAGCCCATTTAGGACCCCAATTACGGTATGCCAAAGTAGTAGGCTGTGCCAAACCCTAAGTGACAGATTTTTCGAAATTCAATTTGCTATTTGTAACTGCTTTTCCGTAGACCGACCGCAGTAACTCAATTTGTTGTCCATTGATTTGCTTTATAAAGCAATTAACTACGTGTCTTGTGGTACCTACCACACAAATGACGAATCTAACCCATATATTTTTAGGTTCATATCCCTTATTTTATTTAAAACTAATTAAATTTTGTATACCTGTACATTGAGCTTTAGTTGATATAGTTTTGATAAGAGCCTAGCATTTCAACATGTCCTTTTCAGTATCCCTCAAACTTTTGCACCAACACAAAGTAAATAGAGTGTAAGCAAGTTCAAGTTAGTTTTATCTAAATAACATTTTTGCGCTGGCTAAATATTTCTGCGTAGTTGGAGTAAACCCTGGAGTCTCATCAGCTTCTCTAAAACGTAACCCCTAAATCGGTTTATTTAAATTATTGACAATTCGAGTAGACAGTTTTCTCAGATAACCAGTCTCCCTATCATGCTTTTGACAACATAAAGTTAATGGAGTTAATGAAATTAAGTTAGTAAAAAAAACAAATTGTGGCGCAAATGCCGCACGTAAGTACATCTGTTGACGTAGCTTATCGGCTAAAACTCAAACATAAATTTTTCCAAGTATTCCTAACGGATTTTTGCGGGTGCAAATATTTGCTAAACAATTTACAGGATAAACCGTAATCCAAAGTCCTAGAATGTGTTAATATATGTGTATACTTTACTGGTATAAAATGTGTGTTTAAGTCACTTAAAAGCAGAAATCCAAACACAATTTCTCAGATATTCCTCACGGATTTTTACAAGCGTTTGCGTGTTTGCTAAATAATTTACATATAAATTACAGAATTTTGTGTAAAGTTTTACTACACACGGCATATGTGCGAGATATTCAGTTAAATGAGCATACAATGAACTACGCCACCCTTCAATCTCTCATCTGTTTTTACCAAAGGTGTTGAATGCACACGCGGCAATCACCCCCTATGGCCTTTGGCACTGGACAATTTGCTTGCACACATCAAGATCTGCTTTAACCCCGTAAGACTGATGCCAACCACTGCTTAAGCACTCTGTCAACACCGTGTTGTCCTTTGACACAGGTATTGGTATATTGGGTAACAGGTAAAGAAATGTCTGATGATATCAAAACAGCACTCTGCGACTACCGCCATTCAATTGAATTGCAGTTCATGCCGGCATCTACGGCATCCCACGAAACATCAGTGTCAATATATTACACATAGCTATTTTACACGTCGATTCCTTCAGTTTTTGATGTGCAAATTGAAACTCCATAATGATCTTTACGGCCAGAAAACATCTTTTTGCATCCAACAACTTCTTCTCTTTTGCCATTTTCATCATGCAGAAATTGATAAGAGTTTTTGTACTATTGAGAAGAAGGCCTGCAAGAACTCCAATTGCCCAGGGAATGGTAGATGTGATGAACGCTGTGTTGCGAACACTGATGCTCCATTAACCTCACCAGGTTCGTCGAATTCATCGTCTTCAGCGTCATCGCCGCCACCAACATCCACACCTCCAATGAAAGGTTTCCGTTTAATACCACTGGCTATGCGCAAAGCCAGGCGTAATTTCGTTTTCGGCGAGGGTCACAATCAGATATTCGTAGAGGAGAAACAACGCCAAGAGTATACATTCAAGTCCTGCTTGAATGCTGCTGCTGCCGATTCTAAACTCAACTCCAATTAGATTTGAGAAAACAAAATATTTCAGTGTATTTTAAAAGTATACGTTCCTTTTCCACATGATTCCTCTTCGGAGAGTGTAAAATTACTCTTTGTATCCTGTACAATACATATCTTGAATAAAAGTGGAAGCCATTCAAGAAGAACCATATTTTCATCGCTTCTAAGAATGCAATGCATGCATATTTACTGTTTCTAACGAAGAACTTTTAAACTACTACCAAAATGACGGCAATGAAGTTCTTGAAAACATTGATTCAACTCTTATCCAAAATTCCTAACACTTAAACCAAAATATCTACATAAAAAATATTATTTATTATTAAGGGGATACAATACGTTCCGAAGACTTGATTTTTGATAGTCGGCATAAAGAAGCTCCATTCAAAGCTTTTGGGAAAAACAATTGTTTATCCTCCCTTATATGATGACAGACATATTAAATTTGTCATTCAATTTATAAGAACAAATAAACATTTAGACATCAAACATAACATATACATTTCCTACCGCCATGAAAATCTATATCGCTAATGTCCGTCCATAATATTGAGACCTGTAGTTAGTGGTAGAGGGTGTGCTCGTGCAAGCTTCGAACCTATGAAATATTTGTTGCTTTTCTAGTTCTTTGGCCAATTTTGAGTAATAGGAACAACCCTTAAGGGTGCTTGAAATGTTGACAGTGAGTCAAAAAATTGTTTACAAGTGGTACAAGCTGTTCATAGAAGGTCGAGAGGATGTGAATGACGACGCTCGCTCTGGACGCCCCAGCACATCAACAACCGATGAAAATGTTGAGAAAGTGAAGAAAATTGTTATGGAGAATCGTCGACTCACAATTAGAGAAGTTGCTGAGGATGTCGGCATATCGGTTGGCTCATGCCATGAAATCTTTTTGGAAATTTTGGGCATGAACCGTGTGGTTCTAAAATTGTTGAATTTTGACCAAAAACGACGTCGCATGAGCTTCGCTCAGGAATTGTTGAATGACGTCAACGATGATCCAGATTTGCGTAAAAGGGTCATAACTGATGACGAATCATGGGTATATAGTTAGGACATCGAACCCAAAGTCCAATTGTCCCAGTGGAAGAGCCCAAGACCAAAAAAAGCACGTCAAATTCGATCAAATGTGAAGGTTTTGCTCACTGTTTTCTTAGATTACCATGGCGTAGTGCATCAGGAGTTCTTACCACAATGTCGTACAGTAAATAAGGAGTATTGCCCTGAAGTTATGCGCCGTTTGCCTGAAGCAATACCAAAAACAAAATGCCTGGAATTGTGGAAAAAATTCATGGCTTTTTTTTCATCTTTGTGGGAGATTATTTTGCCAAAAACAACACCGTTATTATACCTCAGCCACCGTATTCTCCAGATTTGGCCCCTTGCGACTTTCTCCTGCTCCCAAAATTGAAGGGACCCATGAAAGGACGGCCTTTTGCGACGATTGAAGAGATAAAAACCGAATCGCCAAACACGCAAAACACTTATTTATGCGTCTTGCAGACAAACTAAACATGCTATGTGGATACAACCATCAACATATCTTCAAGATGAGTGTACCAACATATCACAATAATAGCACAGCAAATATATCGATTTAATTAACCTTTAATGACAAAATGGTTTCTCCGTTTAAGTAAAATAATAATTGCTTGTAATATATTTAAATCATTTGCAAATTTTCTGATTTTAATCACATCCTCTTTATTAATTACACTCAGCGACTTACATCGGAGGCAGATTGATTTACACACGTTAACCATTATTGTTTTATACTCTTCTACTTATCAATAAAATTAACGTAATTGCGTTTAAACTCTCTACATTTGCATTTTGTTGACATCATTTATTAGAGTTAACATCAACCAATGCAGTTGCCATATTATTGCGCGTATAGAACGAAACCTTTTACCACAATTCCATTAAGCTGACAAGTGGACATTGGATTTGTACTGACTGTGGAATATGGTTGTAGACACATTTTTTTTTTGCAATATCATTTAATAAATGTTTATTTCTTAATATAAAAATATTTCCAATGAAAATTAGCATATATACGTATTGTTAATGTTAATGAATATAATGAAATCGCTGCGTAAAAAGATGCTGTCCTCATTATACAGGGTTATCCATTTCGTGGTTTCAAAACCCACGGTCTGGCAAGACTGTCAGCTGTTAAATACTTGTCATCTGAGGTGTTACTTATGTAACTAAAGGTTTGCTACGAATATAAACCGTTTAACAACCGAAAAACGAATAAAGGTAGTTAAACTTACTACAAAAGTGGTGATTCAAACATAGGTACTTTTCGTGCATAATGACAACTAAGATCATCCCGTAGATCATGGTCGTCATTATCGACCTACTGTGCAAGGAACTGGCAAGATTGTAAAGAAATTTAAAGAGACTGTGCATCATCACAATGTACGAGTACGCACTGCCAAAAATATTGCCTCTGTTAGTGAAAGTTTGGCGGATAATCGGAATTTCAATTCACAGCACTATGGCCGTATGATAACCGTCTTTTTTGTTCTGCAATTAAACATTATGAACTAGACGATATGTGGTTTCAACAAGGCTAAACAACACGACTGATTTTGGGTTTATTGCATGAGAAGTTTCCAAAGATCATGCGATATGACGCCGTTAAATTTTTTTTGTAAGGCTACGTCAAATGCTCCCCGAACGGTAATGTGAAAAAGTGATCGAAGCGAGGTGATTTAAATGACGTTGTCTTTCGTAATATTGGCAAGGCCCAAGCATTATAGTAAAATAAAAGTTTCATTAAACTCATAGCGTTATGTGCGTTTTATAACTTTATTTTTGAAATTCGGAAAATGGATGACCCGAAATGAAAGCATATACTATTTAATAGAACCAGAATACTACAATCAGCAGGAAGCGTATATTAACTTTTTAAGTCGATTGAGTAATATCCGTCTATCTGGCTAGCTGGATGTCTTGTAGACACGATAACTTTTACACATCTTTATGAAACTTCTCTTTATGAAACTTCTCTGATCGTAGCCGATTGTATAGGTAAATGGGTTATATTAACCAACGCCTTCAGATACCACCTTAAAATTTGACTAATTTTCCGAAATTAAATTGTTTCCCCTGTAACTTTTCATTCGTGAACTGCAGTAACTTAAACGTTTGTCCATTATATTGGCTCATCATGCATAGCATCATTTAAAAAACGTAATTGTTATATTCTTCGATTCGTATATCTTATTTAGTAACACCAAATTTAAACAAATTTGGTCAGCGTTCCACGCTTGCCAATGTAAGGTGTCGAAATGAAAACGGTGCGAATGCCACACATTGCTATTTATCGAAACGCAAATTTTCTCCTGCAATTTCCAATTATTAGCCTTCAATAATACAGATTTTGGTTCATTGTATTGATTTATAATTCTCTATAGATCCTAAGAAAAAACGACCAAGTAACCACGTTCCCTCTGAGACTTCCCATACAAATGACCGATTTAGTCTGTTTATTCATAGCTCTATGCCTATCAAGCAATTTTGCTGAATTCGGTAAAATTCTGCAAACTTCATGAATTTGGTTATCTACGGTCTGAGAAAAAACGGCCCTCCAGTACCTCCAATAAAAATTGGGCGATTTTAATATTCCTCTATAATTTCTAATTCGTAGAAGTGGACTATATCGCGAATGCAACATGAACTTACATTTATAGGGTCATTTTCTAAGATTTAAGTTTTTCAGGTTGACAGCACTGGTTGATAATGGCGTCCAAACGTCATCTGTCAAAGTGAAAAGTGTGCAGTATACTCTGCCATTACATCATGGGAAGACTAACAAACGAGCAACGATTGCAAATCGCTGAAATTTATTATCAAAATTCGTGCTCTGTGACAAATGTGCACCGTTTGATACGACAATTTTATGGCCGTCATAATTGGCCTGCTGAATCAACAATTCATGCTGTTATCTCTAAATTTCGCACCAGATTTACTTTGTTGGATATAAAACCATCGGCTCGCATGCGTAGAGTGCATACCGAAGAAAATATTGCAGCCGTAGCAACCAGTGTTAATGATGAACGTGAAATGTTAATTCGTCGCCGTTCTGACCGATTGGGCACGTGTTACTCAACTACAAGGATTTTTTTTTTTTTGCCCCAATTGGCTGAATTGAACTTGGTTGAGATGTGGTTTCATCAGGACGATGCAACATGCCACACTGCTCGTGAAACAATGGATATGTTGAGGGATGAATTTGGTGAGCAGCTTATCTTTCGATTTGACCCCCAAGATCTTGCGATTTAACGCCTCTTGATTATTTCTTGTGGGGTTATGTCAAGTCGTTAGTTTATGTGGACAGACCGAACACTATTGAATCCTTACAGGATAACATAACACGCGTTATTCGTGGAATACAAGCCGAAGAACTCGAAAAAGTGATGAAAAATTGGACTTTCCGAATGGACGTTTTGAGACGGAGGCGAGGACAACATTTACATGAAATTATCTTTAAAAATTAAATGGCAAATGCCAATTTATCAACGTGTAAGGGCTGAGGCATGTTAATGAGCCGTTATATTACTTATTTATTTTCATTAAGCCATCGATAATTTGTGTGACTTCCTCACTTATGTTATCTCCTGGAACTATTAACAATAAGATTTTCATCATTGTTGCTGCGAAGAATCCCATAACATTACCTTTTTTTACGTATTTTTATTATTGTAAAATGTATTTAAGCTAGACTGGATTATCTATTCATTACTACCAGCTTGTAATTATTTCTCAGTATAATTTGCACGTATTTTAACTACTGCTTATACCCGTTAACACATAAGTGGCTAATTTTATTATCAACTTTAACAGGAGATCATAAAATCATGGAACATTTCTATTTGCGCACATACGTGCGCTACGTGATTAGATGCATGTACATTCAGCTTTTTTTTTCATTACTGTGTAGATTAATTTATTACGGTCAGATTAGAAATCCCCTGGTCTCAAAAATAGATGGTGCCATTTGTGTGAAAAAAAAAAATTATTTTGGTGAAAAGTGGCAACCTAATAAAACATATATTTTGAGTTTCAAGGTGTCACGTTGCTTAGTATTTTTATTGGAGCCATTAAGTAGTAATCGACCTCAGTAAATTTGTAAGCATGGAAAAAATTAGCCCACACTATATTTCCATTTGAAAGGTCTCAGTCCAACGAATGTTAATAAATAAAGCCGAGCTAAATTCTACTCTTGGGGAGTTTGCTCCTTCGTTTACGACTGCAAAATATTGGGTAGCAGAGTTTAAACGAGGCCGTACGAGCTGCCAAGACGAGCCTCGTAGTGGTCGACCAAATGAGGTGTCAACACCAGACGTAGTTGAGAAAATCCACATAATGGTAGTTGAGAAAATCCACATAATGGTCAATGATCATCGGCTGAAGGGGCGAGAGCTAGCTGAAATGATAGGCATTTCGAAAAATGCTATACATCGTATATTGACCGAAGATTTGAAGATGAGAAAGCTGTGCGCAAGATCCGTGGCGCGTTTACTTTCAATAAAGCAAAAACAGGGTCTTGAAGATTGGCAATATTTTACAGCGGTAAAACTGAAATTTTGTATCGATTTGTAACCATGGATAAGGCATGGGTCCACAATTTCACACCTGAGACAAAGCAACAATCAAAGCAGTGGTCTGGAAAAAGAGAATCGTGTCCAAAAAGGGCGAAAACGGTTCCGTTTGCAGGCAAGGTCATGGCGTCTGTTTTTCGGAATGTGCAAGGTATTATTTTTATTGATTATCTTCAGAAAGAAAAACTATCAACTGCGAATATTATGCTAATTTATTGCAGGGTTTGGAGATCAAATTATGGAAAAAAAGAAAAATAAAGTGTTGTTTCATCAAAACAATGCTATAGTTCACACATCCACTAATGAAATGGCCAAAATTAATGAATTAAAGTTCGAACTGCTCCATCACGCACCTTATTCGTCAGATTTAGCGCCCTCGGACTATTTTCTTTTGCCAAACTTGACAAAAATGCCTACGTGGTAAAAAATTTGCCAACAATAATGAGGTGGAGTCTGCGGTTGATGGCTATTTTAAGGAGTTTGACAGTTCTTACAGTAAACAGGGTATAGAAGCTATTGAATATCGCTGGAAAAAGTGTATTGAGCTAAAAGGAGATTCCTTAAATTTGACATATGCTCTGTATGTACTGCAGGGTTATTGGTTAACATGATACTGTCGCAATGGAGTCTACGAATATTTTCTTTAAAATCTTATTACAGATGGTAGATTTAAATTGTATATAAGATATAGAACAGTTGGAAAACAGACGAAGGGTCTGCAAATTTTAGTTCGTTATAAACGAAGTTCATTATATACTTTGTAAAGTTTTTCCAAGATCATTCACGAAAGTTCAGTGATATCCTACATATATATTTATTTAAAGTACATTAGAAAATTGTTTCTGATTCATAGTTGAGTCTAAAACTCACTTTATACATCGATTCGTTTTTTATATGAAAAAAAATTATAAACCTAAATTGGTTCTTTTTCTCTGTCGAAACATTATGAAACAGGTGTTTAAATTCGAGAACCTGAAGCAAATATATGGCTTCATGCAGCTCCGTATCTTGGCAGAGAGAATGGCCTTTTACCAAACTGCGGAATGTATAAACGGTTCATATAATTTAATTTCAAAAAGGTTAAGATACCAAACTCTCAGAAATATTCACAGCTATTTTAAAATGTTGTATGGTTTTTGAATTGAAAAATTTCAAATGAAATACAAAACAAAACGTTTTATAAACTCAATCAGAAACAAGAATTTGCAATTTCGTTTTGGATGTATGTATGAAACAGACACTTTGATTCGGTTGTCGGAATCAGAATAAAAAATTTGTACATTTTTGATTTAGCTTATAGAAATTGAAACAAGTCAAAATTATTTTCGTACTTGAGTTCGTTTCGGTGACGGTCCCAGAGTTTTTCATGGGATATAATAATTTTAAACTTTTATTAATTTCCTTAAATTTTCGAGTAAAATAAAGGGAAAATAGACTTTGGGGTAGAATTTAGCGTACAATATCTTATCTTAAAACAAAGGAAAGCACATTGGAGTTGAAACTGTCTAATAATATTAAAACACTTTTTGCAAAACATTTGTTGGTAGATGTCTTTCTTTGAGACCACTGGTTCTTAATTAATATATAATCAGAGTGCTAATGTCATTATTGAATCATAGTTAGATATACAAATCGAGGATCAAGTTATGGATCTTAAATGGAAGGCGCATCTACCACATATTCAACAAAATTGTATTACGTAAGAAATATAATAAGCATTGCTTCCAAAAAAGAAATTGCGATAAATTCTTATTCTATACCTAATCAAAATTTTATATAGGAAATCAAAATCATAAAATTCATGAATGACAATTGTTTTTTATAAACAGACTTATTGAAAATAAATTTTGTCAAAAAAAAAAAAAAAAAAAAATATCCAGGAACTGGTCAATAAAACTCAAAATATTTGCCTACTCATTCAAATTTATTTTACCGTCTTTAAGGTAGGGCCCCTCCAAAATATAGTAAATATTATAAATAATTTTATAACAAATATTTAGAAATATTTTATTTTCATGTAATAATAACATTTTATGCCAACGAAAAATTCAATCATCAAAACATTTTTCAAACGAATTCTTTTGAAAGACTACAGTTCTCTCACCGCGAATTGCCTTTTTTGTTTTCTGATTTGAGTTTTAAAAAGAGAAAAAAGAAATAAAGTAGGCACATAAGGCCACTTTCTAATAACGTTTGTTGAGCCTTTGGCTAGAAATTCGTTCTCACTGAAAGTCTTGTCAGAAACTGCGCTACCATGACGCAAATTCCACAGGTTTGTTTCCACAATAATCTTTTTAAAAAAATTTGCTCTCTCGCATAACTACCAGGTAGTATTAGGTGCTCAACTAAGTTCCCGCTGTTTGACAATAAATGGTGTCAGCTGTATGTGCTAGTCAATTCTGCCATAATCTAAGCATAGGCAAAGCTTAGACATGTGGTAAACATACCGCCGACGTCATATTCTTATGGTTGTATGATATCGTCATATGCGGGAAATGTTGAGTTTTTTCTATCAATCGAAGAAAATGGCGGCTGAAGATCATCGAGAGCTTCAAAGCGTTTACGGAGATGCTGCTTTAAGTGGAACAATTTGTCGTTCACGTTCCGGAAGACAAAAAACCTTCTAATACACTGAATCGGCATTGCTTGATAGGGGTCCGTGTCAAACGCAGGTAGGGCTTGCTTCAGTATTAAGAATTACCCGCCAAGCCATTTTCAAGCGATTGCAAGCGTAGGGAATAATTCAAAAGCAAGGAACTCGCTTTTATGAGTTAAAGCCAAGGGAAGGAAGGGAAGAAAAAAAAGTCATGGGAGCTGCCCGGTCATGCTTCTACGTCGTCGCCTCGCCTGACTATTCACGCTGCAAAGATTATGCTCTATATTTGGTGGAACCAGGTCGGTGTTATTTATTACGAGCTATTTAAACCAAGCGAAACCATCCCTGGAGATAGATATCGACTTCAATTAATGCGATTACACCGAGCTCTGCGCTAGAAACGCCCATAATATGCGGAGAGGCCAAGCCCGTTAAAAGCTACTTGGAAACGCTGAAATGGGAAGTCTTACCCCATCCGCCATATTTTGCAGATATTGCGGCTTCCGATTATCACTTATTTCATTTGATGGCACACGATCTGGATGACCAGCAGTTCCGCTCATATTATTAGATTAAGGAATGGCTAGATTCGTGGATAGCCTCAAAATATGAACAGTTTTACCGGGACGGATTTCGAGCTTTGCCAGAAAGAGGGGAGAAAGAAAAAGCTAGTGATGGGCAATACTTTAAGTGTCACATTTGTAAACATAACAAAGTTGCATTTTTATAGAAAACAGCGAGAACTTAGTTGCACCAATAATCTTAATATACCATCTGACATTGTGGTGGAAATAGGTAACATTATTTTAATTTTTAATTGAAGTTGACGTGGAATTTTTTTGTATCAGTTCAGAATCGTAGATTGTAAATTATAATGCCTTTCATGAATATGGGATCGGGGTTATCTCTTTTTAGCATTCCTTCATTGGTCTTTACGTGATTGAGTTTTTGAGTAAAATTCGGTTGTTGCGGAACTAGTTGAGCGTCAACGATTTTTGTACTCAAATAATCAAGTAAAATAGGACATACTGACGATTTTTAGTTACCATTTTATTCAATCTATCGACTAACTTCGCTTGAAGATGTTGATGGTCGACTTGATCCAACTTGACTTCTTTTGAACACACTGTAATGCTCATATGCATGTATTTTTAATTAAATTGATTCACCGTAAATTCAGCTTGAAGTATAAAATTGGAGAAAAATTCTTTGTTCGATATTTTTATCCTTTGTAAAAATCGCTCCCATTGAGAAGAACTGCCAAAATATACAAATCGTTCTCAAATTCCGTGCCAATATAGTGAACAATTGTATTAACTTAGCGAAAAAAAAGGATTTTGACAATTTCTTTAAGCAGTCTTTTTTGAAATGATTAAATTCCAGTACTTTTTTGACTTGAGAATATGTAACAAAAATTAAAACGCATTTAAAAACGGTCTAATATATATATAATGAATGTATTTATTTCCGCTCCAAAATCTTCCATAATCAATGAACGTATAACTTTCTCGACTTTTTTGTCTAATTCCAAATCAGTGTCAAAAATTTGCACGTAAAATATAAGTTTTTTTTATGTATTTGGAAAAAAGTTTAATATAAATTTATTTTTAAATAAATACGGCAAATTTTTAGTATGCATACAATGAACGAACATTGGTTGAAATGACATAAACAGGTGATGTAAAAAGAAATATAACTTTTCTGTCCCATAGGTAGAACTTTCCTATTACGTGTTTGATTGTTAAATTCTTATGTGTTTTTAATTCCAACCCTTCGATGAGAGTCGCTATCAAAAAAACCAGACAGTGTATTTAATTAGTTTAAGATATTTTCGGAATGACGAAAAATTCAAATACTTTCCAATTGATTTCCCGGGAAAAAAAGTCCAGGAAATTGCATTCCCTAATAAAGAGCAATCTTCTAAGTGGATACTTTAAAATAGTTTTATCATTTGCATTTACTTTTACATATCATAATGTGTGCAAACAGATATGTGATATTTATTAACAACATAAAAAGGTATTCCACAAATATTTATGTACTCATAAATGTATAAAATATGAGTAATCATACAGTTTTTATATTCATAATAGTTTTTTACATAAATTATGCAGGCTATATTTATGAATATTACGTGATATAGATTAAATTTACATCATTGAACAAAATGCATATGAGACATTCTGTGGCACTTCGGATGTTAACAAAATTCACTCTTGGTATTGAAAGTATGCCCTCCAATTGGAGTCGAAATTAAAATAAAGTTACAATAAAATTGTAATACAGACTCATTCTAAAACGGCACTGGTTGTTGCGCAAAGACTGTTTCGTTAAAATCTGTAAAGAGTTGATTTCTGGCTACCAGTACCTTAAAAAACGAGTTACCACGGGAGATGAGACTTGAGACTTTGATATACGCTAATGATAGGGAAACAATCGATCGAGAACAATAGAGAGATTATTTTGTTAAAAGTGAAGCAGACCGAAGAGATCAAGCCGAAGTCAACAATTAAGGTTTTGCTGATAGTTTATTCTATAGCGACAAGATATAACATTTGATTGTCACGATGTTTGTGTTACTCGCAAAAGGAGACCGAATTTACGGACAGGCATGTATTGGGTTTTGCACCACTATAATATACCATCTCACACGGAATTGTTTTTCATTTTTCTGCCAAATTCAGTTAACGTCGCCCCAAATTCACCGTATCTGCCTGAGTAGTACCGTGTGACTGTTGGCTATTTATTAAAAGCAAAAGAAACCGTCTTACAGTCCGTTTTTTTCTGCGATAAACTGACTGAAAGCAGCAAAAATGTCTCATGACAAGGGTATATCAGCCCTAAATTGAAGGTAATGACACAGCCTACAATAAAATTATAAAAAAAATTGCAGTGAGGAAAATATTCGTGAAGACACTACAAAAGTTGAGATAAATGGTATATTATAAGACTTTAGAACAATTCTGTGGGGTATCTGAAATGGTGGTCCTAATACATTTGCGCCTTCAGTTATATTAACCACTCCAAAATATAATTATTAACCAAATTTTACATGAATACGAAATTATCTTGTCAAGTACATCATTTTATATGGGGCTTTCAGAAACAGCGTGGCCTACTCGTCCAGCTACAGTCTCTGATTAGAAAGTAAGAAAAATTTCTAGTGTACTTAGTTTTAATCGGCTGACCGTGCCCAGACTGACATTCCCATGATCGCGTATTCAGTGATCGATATCATTGTATGATCGGCGGTCACCTCAATGTGTCTGACGAACGCTTCGAGTAGTCGAGCAATCGACAAGTCTAGTAAATGCTTCTAAATCTGTAACGTTTGGGATCGTCATTAAACTGTGGCTGTGCCTGAGTCACATAAGAATATAATGCGTATAAACTTACTGGATATAGATAGGTCTTCTCCCATTCTCTTTTAATGGTTATGATAAAACCAATTTTCCAGGATTTCAAATTATTTACATGGGATCTTCCAGTAGGTGAGGGCTGAATTGTCCAAATAATATAGGCATTTTCATATATTAAAAGACATTACGTTTTACCCAATTGCACATAAATCCAATGTACCGAAATACCAAATAATTCTTGTAAAGGTAGGTAATCTTTGTCAAATCCGCCTCCCACTCAAAAAGGAGGCACTAGAAGAAGTATGCCCTTCTAGCTATTTTCAATCTCAAAATATAATTTGAGGAAATATTTTCACTGGATAGGTATAGTTTTATCCCAGATATCATGTAAATCAATTCACCTGACTGATATTTCTGTACTGGTTTCAATGAAAATGACAATTTTTAAAAGTGTTCTGTTGTATAAATCCTATTAGAACGGTCCCCTGAAAGGGTATTCCAGCTGGGATGGTTCTTTCAACTATCCAACCAATACCAGTAAATAATACAAATTTGCATTTTCATAGAGCTGACTTTAATTCATGTATGTATAGGTTTTTGTCCTACTTGGGCTTTGCTTTAATTGCTTTAATTAAAAGAATTAATGGCAAAACTGTTAACAACCTTAATCAATCTTTATATGGATATGGTGTGTCAAATTGGGCCAACTCTGCACAATTTCGGACTTAGCCTGCTAATGACTATGAAACATTCTTATGTAAAATTTTAACTCCAACGAAAACCCGTACAAAAATTAAGTGATCGACATTGAGAAATAATAAATATGAACGAAGAAATTTAGATGGCGATCAATTTAACAAAGAAAGCTCTTTTAAAATTGAATGCAAATATTTGTAGCTTGCTTATTAACAAATGTTGAAATGTTTGCTAAAGACGTGTCCTCCAGATATTTTCTATTTTAAATGGAATGTCTCACGTATTGCTTCTGTACATGAAAATTTCATGTATTTCAAATATGAATTTTTTACATTATTTACACATAGTCTATAGATTTTACATATATTTTGATTGTCATCAAATTGCATATTAATAAATTTATAAGGAAAAAACACACATATTCAGCAGTAAATAAAAAATACAATTAAACTATATCGTTTGGAGAACGTGTATAATGTCGCATTCGTATACAATCTGTTTGTCAAATGGTGTAGTAATGTGATATTTGGAATAATTTAATATTCGTTTTTATTATAATGGCATAAACAGAATGCGAATATTTAATATGTAGTGGTAAATTTGGATAACCAAATTTTTAAAAGATGCCACACAATAAAAGAAAAAATTTGTGTTTATTTTAACTGGAACACATGTTGATATATTTCTAAATATTGTAATCAGTTTACTATTATTGCATCGGATTTATAACATGATAAGTTAATTTTAATTATCATTGCATAGTTTTACGTCTTCCACATAAATTTCAACGATGCCCATATTGCCCGCGTTTGTTCTCTATTTGCAGCTCACTGAGAGTTCGGAGACTGAACACAGTCTCCGTTGTTCTTTAGATCTGATACCGCAGTTCTGATCTCCTTTTGGCTCGTTGCTGGCAAATCTGTGACAACAATTTTAGCTCCATTTAACCATCATTTCCACTAGCTTTTTAGTGCCGCTATTTCAAATATCTTCCAATAATGAAAAGGAAATGTACACAAAACTTGTTAATCCAACATTAGTTCAATCAATAAAGGTCAAATGCCGGGTTATCCATTTTTTTGGGTTCCCAAGTAAAGTTAAATAAACCACACATAAACCTATGATTTCGATGATTATGTATGAAATAGAACGTCATTTAAATGACCGCCCTTGGATTGGTTGCAGCAATGGATCCCTTTGTGGTAGTATTCGACTCTTTTTTCGCAAATTTCGGGCGGTATCTCGGCGATAACTTAACGAATGGTGGTTTTCAAATACTGCAATGTTTGGGAATTGTCCGCGTAAACACGGTTTTTGACGTAGTCACAAAAAAAAAATTAACGACGCAAATCCCATGATCTTTGTGGGCAATTGACGTCGCCAAAATGTGTAATTTCGCTTTCTGGAAACTCCTCAGGCAACAAAGTCGAAATCGGTGCGTGGCTCTTGGCACCGTCCTGTTAAACCACATATTGTTCAGCTCATAATCTTCTATTGCAGGCCAAAGAAAAAATTGAAATTCTGATTATTCGCCACACTTTCACGAACAAAAGTGGTATTTTTGGCATTACGTACATTGCGATGATGTAAAGACCTGACCACATCTGTAACGCTTCCAGTCCCTTTAAATTTTTTTATAATCTTGTCAATTTTTTTTATAATCTTGTAGGTCGATTATTACGACCATAATCACAACGTAATTAACGAAAAGTGCCCACGTCTTAATCACCACTTTTGTGATAAGTTTTACCTCTTTTTACACGTTCTTCAGATGTTAAACCATCCATATTCGTAAATGGCAAATCTTTCACTATTCACCAGCTGACAGCCTTGCCAGACCGGCGGTTTTGAAACTACTAAATGGATAACCGGTGCTAACATACTTCCAACTACTCGCACTTTGTGTCGCGTTAAGTCAGGTGGTCAATAAAATTGTGTACCCAACTGTAAAGTCGAAAAGTATTTTGAATACTCCTCCCAAATCTTAATTTAAATGATGGTAAAAACAAAACCGAATTGCAAGTGGTGATGGCATTATTCCCCCTAGCAGAAATTAACTTTAAATGCAATATCCGAAAGAAAAAATCAGTGACAATACGTGAAGAAAAAACTATTTTGTATCTGACAAACTTCAAAGTCTGTCAGTAAATGGACAATGATTTCTCTTTGAAAATTGTTCAGATTTTCTAAGGGCAAACAAATACGACTCGAAATGTTAGACAAACATGAAAGTCATTCAAGGACCAGATAACAGCCTTAAGTATCCATAACACTGTAGCGAAATATCTGCATGAAACTATATTTTCATTATTGGCCTTGGAATTGAAATATCTGTTTCATTTTGTTTCGTTGGAGAAATAAAATCAATGTCAGTTTCCAATTTTGTTTCAGGTACAAAAGAGAGTCAACGTACGAAATGAGTAATTATTTCATTTCAGACGTTAATAATTACTATTAGAGTTAACTCCTCATATTTACGGAGGTACTTTTAGGCCTTAATCGTCCTACAAAAAAAAAAAAAAAAAAAATAATGCTGTTAAAATTCTATGAATACACATTCTCACATTTTAAAATAGATCATTTTTAATTTCATTTGCTTTTCCTTCGAATTATTCTTTAATTATTTACTCTTTTCACAATATCGAATGGAATTCGTTGTTGTTTTAATGTTTTCTCTACACAAAGCAGGAATTCTTATTTTTAATTGATTATTTTCTGATATTAAGTGATAATAATAATAATGATAATACAATTTTCTAAATTAAATTAATTTTTTTTTTCAAACGATATTTTTTCATTTTCAATTTACCTTTTCCCAACACTAACGAAACTGTGTGTTGTTACAAAAAATGTAACACCCGGAAGGAATCGTTTACATTTCCAAGAATCTTTTGACCTATTGTGTTTAATGCGTTTTTAAGTCGATTAAGCGATTTTCGTCTGTCTGGCTATTTGATTGGCTGGCCAGACATGATGTGTGTCATAAGTCCTTATAAAACTTCTTAAACTTGGTACGGCCTAATATTTTGCCTCCTCTAAAATGGGCAGTGTGAATGGACTACATCGACATGCCATTTCTGTTACCTTCCATACAAATTTACCGATTTTCCGAAGTTTAGTTTTTTACGTCTCATTGATAATTCGCCGATTGGGATAAACTGCAGTTAACACGTCTGGTACCATCTTTAAAAAAAGCCATATGTTACTCGCATATGCAGATGACACAGACATTATTGGCAGAAAACTGCCTTCTCAAGCATAGAGAAGAAGGCAGCAAAAATGGGTCTGATGGTGAACGAGGACAAAACAAAGTTATTGGTTTCAACGAACAAAGAGTCTAATCATTAGCGACGCTGTGTGAACGTGGACAACTATAATTTTGAAGTGGTGGAAAAATTCTCCTACATCGGTTCCGCTGTAAACAAAACGAATGATATCAGCATGGAGATAAAGAGGAGAGTATTGTTTGCTAACTGATGTTCCTATGGTGTGGACTAAGCAAGTGATGCAATGATAAAGCCTTTTCTCGACAAACAAAAATCCGACTGTACCAGACGTTGGTTCTATCTGCCTTGTTATAAGGCACAAAATCCTGAATTATGACGCAAGCGGATGAATAGGTACTGGCAGTTTTCGAGAGGAAAATACTCCTGAAGACATATTGACCCATCATCGTTAACGGAGAGCATCGACGCCGCATAAACAATAAGCTGTTTAAACTATATGCCGCCATCGACGTGGACAAACGCATTAATACACAGCGATTGCGTTGGCTGGGTCATATTATGCGGATGGACCCAAATGCTCCGGCATGAAAAGTTTTCGACAACGAACTCGATGGACGGCGCACAAGAGGGCGACCAAAACTCCGCTGGAAGGATCAGACTTAAAATACTGTCGAATCATGGTGTGATGAATTGGAGGAGAAATGCATAAGATCAAAGTGCTTGATATTATTTTCTACGAGCGGCGTATGATAGATAAGGATGTTTATTCCAGTCGCCACATAAGAAGAAGAAAAAGTTTTGAGGGACTATTCACATTATTGATATACTGACAATGACCACCTTAAACGGCATACTGAAAATTTACAACCTTATCGAGAAGATTAAGAAAAATTCATAAAAATGCTGACAAATATTTTTCAAATGTTCATCTTTCCTTACCCACTATTTACAGTCCGCTTAATAAGAATATACTTAAAACCTCTTATGGAATAATAAGTAAACCAATTCAATTTCACTGGCTTTGAAAACTAAAGAAATGTTCCCATATGTGTTATATTGTGGGAAGTGCATACGAAAGAATAAAGAACGATGAGAAATCCACACAGATGTTGACTTTAATGTGCCATAAATTCACAACAGCTACAGCGTCCCGAGAGTAATTTAAAAAGTTCTGTCACTTCACTTGTCATACCAGTGGGAAATGCAATTACACTGACGATAATACCGAAAGAGGAGATGATAATGACTGACATCACTGGCAGTAGCCATGGAGAAACATTCCCATTGCCCAAGTGATGCATGTAAGAAGGCTGTAATTGGTCAGGTGGTAAGTCGGCTCAAGCTACTGTTGCGTGTGAGCACGCCTGCAAGAATGTCTTTCACGGTTAAGTTAATGACGTTCATCATTGCAATGAGCAAGACTCAAGCGAGAAGAAACAACAGAAATGCGTATAAAGCTGCAATAACCGAAAGTAATTTTAAGGAAAACAGAAAAATTAAAAACTCGCCGCAATAGTCTTTTGTGAGTTAAATCATATCAATTTTCCAGAATATATACATCGCTGGCTTCTTAGTGCTGTACTGATGGTAATGCATGGGACAGATGTTAGTGTATGTCTATGGACAAATAAAGGATTGCTACTGCGTTATGTGGGACTCAACTTGCCTTCAAAAGCTTAAAGGCTTTTGTCTCAAGATTGGAATTATTCCGCACCCACGAGTTTCTCCAGGAAATGCCACTGGACTTAGTGGAAAAGTACTTTGGAGCGTATAATTTGCATTGTAGAGTTTTGTGTTTACTACACAGAAATTTTAATCAGGTGAGCTACCTCGTATACGAGGGCGGCCACAAAATTAGCTGACTTAACAAAGAAGACACAAAAAATTAGAAACAATTTTCTTCATTTTTAGCTATAATCTTCTTTTAGATCACTACACTTTTTCCAACGATATTCAATTGCTTCTATACCCTGTTCGTAGTAAGAACTGTCAAACTCCATAAAATATCCACCACGACCACTATGATGTTCATCCTGGCAGCTCGTATGACCCCGTTGAAAATCTGCTACCCAATATTTTGCAGTCGTAACCGAGGAAGCAAACTCGGCCACCTCGACTTTAATGTTGGTTGGACTGAAACCTTTCAAATGGAAATATTGAATCCCACAACGCTGGCCCATTTCTCCCACGTTTACAGAGTCACTGAGATCGTTTACTTTCGATGGATCAAAATAAAATACTAAACAACGTGGCGCTTTGAAACTTGAAACATATGTTTTATAAGGTTGCCACTTCTTACCAAAATAATTTTTTGCCAACTACTGGCACCATCTGTACGCCAGGGCGGCTAGTTTTGTTACTGCCCTCGTACACGAGTTCAATCAATGCTTGTTTGGATTGGTGTAAGTTTAAGTGAGCTGCGGTGTGTTATGTTTTTTATGTTCTTCTGAATTAACGCACAAATCATAATTTACAGACTTCTGCTCAAAAATTGTAGAGAGATCATTGATTTGTGTGTGAGTGTGGTACTGTAAAGAGTGTGGCAATGCAGCTCATTAACGTCCGCAGAACTAAGTTCACTAAAAGCTTTACGTGTGCTAAATTATACAGAATCGAGTGCTTTTGAATGAAAGATTGAAACTATAAAAATGTGGATCAAACTTTTCAGTTTATGTGGGAATTATGAGAGTTCGTGTTTATACGATTGCCCTTTTTAAGCATTATATTCCAAAATAGTTGACAATAATTTGAGTAACTGCAGTCTATGAATTAGAGATTACAACGGAAACATCAAATTTCAACAAATAGGTCAGTTTGATAGAAGGGGTATACAACACCTTCTATTTCAGTCCTCAGAACTTAGTTCATAAAATACTAAGAAAAGTTTCAATTTTGACTGAATTCAGTGGGAAATTGATAACATATGCTCTAAATCTCTCATTCGCCTAGGACACCCTATAGTACGGGTGTCCCAACAAGAACGCAAGATTTAAATTGAATTGAATTGAATTTTTTCTCAGGCTCTAAGACGTGGCGGCGTCTTGTTGGAACCACATGCCCTCCACATTCATTTCTTCAATTCTAGGCACGAAAGAACTGGTTATCATTTCACGATACCGAACACCATTGACTGTTTGCGCTTGACATGCCTCATTTTCATAAAAAAAAGTTCCAATGATTCCACCAACCCAAAATCCGCACCACACAGCGACACGTTGAGGATGCATTTGCTTCTCGTGAATCACTCGAGGATTTTTCTCACTACAAATGCGACAATTCTGACTATTGACAAAGCCATTAAGATGGAAATGGGCCTCGTGAAGATGCAAATCTTTCGTCAAAATTCGCTGCATAGTGGATATGGAGACACCAATTTGCTGAACTCGGTGTCGACTTGAGGTGGATGGAGTTTGAGCGACATCATCACGTACAGCTGCGACATTTTCGGTCGATCGACCTGGTCGAAGGCGCGTTGTTGTCTTTACATCACTAACAGACCCAGTTTTGGCAAATTTATCCATTAATCTTTTTACAGTTGACTCTTTTGGAGCATTATTGTGACCCCAAATTGATCACAATTTGTGAACTGTAGCCGCAAAACTTTCACCAATTGGGTAAAACAATTTCACAATAAGAATGCGTTGTTCATTCGTGTAGCGCTGCATTTTTACTAACCTCGTACCTTCTACTAGCAAACAATAACAATTGTTCAAATGTCAACCAATGACACTTCGAATGGCGCCAAATTTAAATCTAGTGTTATTGTTGGGACACCCTTTGGAAGATACATGGTTATATAGTCATTTTTCTTAAGTTTTAAGTTTATAAATCAATGCAATGGACAAGTATTTTGATTCTGGTGTCTTACCAAGTAGAGAAACAGAGGATAGCTTTAAAACCGCAAATTTTTAGTTTCTAACTCTAGCGATGGCGTAATACTTAATAAATTTAAATGTATCAAAAGATATGAACTTAAGAAAAAATCCCATGAATAATATGTGGGAGTGACTCTCACATTCAATTAGCTTACACGCATTTTACTTTTAGACCTAGCTAATGGGACCTACAGTTTAGTTAGGATTATTCGGCTACTAGAATTATTTGTCGGAAAGGTGATAGGTGGCGGATTGAATCAGCAGTGACGTGAACGATTGTCGCGTTTTAAACCAATTGGTTTACCAAAATCCTGCTCTATATGATTTAGATTTTTGTTCATTGACTTAAATGACTTAAAAAATAATATCCGGAGCAGGTACTTCCATCGGATAGGCTTCGTTATTGGTGAGATTTGAGACCTCCAGCGTAGTCACCTTAACCCATTTGACGCCTTCGGCTATCGCGGCTATGTTGATTTACATTTTGTGCTTAGAATCATATAGGAAAAATATGAATGTAAATATATTTTACTGTTTCTAAAACGCCGTATTTTGGTCAATTATTTATAAATGCTGACACATTTCTCAGACAAGCAATCCTTAGTTTGGCTTAATTGTACGTGAATTAATGCTGGTGCAATAATGAAAGTGAAGTAAACTGAATAAATTTTAATTCACTTCGTATTATAGATCGTCGAGCTGGATACTGAACATAAATTAAAAATTCTGTTAAGAAATCTTGCCTTAAAAATTTCTCAAAACTAAAGATTAATTGTGACATTATATTGCAAGATCAGAAATACCTTCGGATATTTTCAGGTTACATTCATTTAATATTTAACAGAATTTCTTTTAGGTTTTAACAGGAAAATCTATATATTTCGTATACTTTTACTTGACACTTAACTTGTGTAAAATGCAAATGCTAGAATGTAAATCTGCAGATTTGGTCTGAAGATTTAATTTGGAACTTAGGTTCCTCAAGAGAAATTGGAGATTTTGTGGAAGAAATTAGGTTCTTGGTGGGATGTGTGTACGAGGGGGTTTCGTACTGGAGCAGAGAAAAAGACAACGGTTAACTTACATTATTTGGGGTTTATTCGTATGTTGAGGGCGGCTGGCGAAGTGGTCCGGTTAGCGGCTGACGGAAAAAGAGAACAAGTATCTTACTGATTTCAACCAGGAGACCTCCTTGCCCAGCTGGTTGCCATGGTTTTTATGAAGCCGTTTCGTAAATTCATAACTTTTTTATGCAACTTTTTCATAATATCAATGAAATTTATGAAAAACTTCATTGGATTAATGAAGAATTTTTAATGAAAAATATTTCATTAATAATATGAAGAAAATTTTTTCTGTGCATATGGACGTAACAAAATAGGGGTTTTTATAGTTACATGGTTGTTGGAAGCGGCCTTTACACAAGCAAATAAATAGTTATTTTTACAATTTACAATATTTACAAATTATACATATAATTATTTGATAAGCAGTAAGCAATTCAATGTAATTTGATATAACGCAATTTTAATTCGAAGCAATACAATTCAATTAAATGCAATTCAATTTAATTTTTCATAAATCCAATTCAATAATTTACTTTACTTCATAAAATTAATTTTTCAATTCATGCGAACGATTAACTACGTTCAGCAACTTGATTCTTAATTGAATTTAGTGATTTAATATAATATTAAATCATACCATTATATAGGAAACATTGTATGGTAGTAACACCATTTAGTATAAAGTTATAAAAAAGGAAGTCTCATCTAGCTGAATAACTAAACACAACTAATGGTTCTGTGCTAATTTCTTGATTTGAAGTATTAAGTAGTCTGTTATGCTTTTTGTTAAATCTTTTTTTTATTTCATATAGTTTTCTTATTTTATTCCGCTTGAGAAATCTACTGCTGCTTTTAAAGATCAATATGATAGTCTGGTGTGGATGAAGGTCGGAGCTAAACCTTCCCAAATGATGATGGCGAAAATATCGTTAACATTATCCTGTAAGAAGGAGAGATAAATACTTATTAATGAATGTTTCCTAATAAATGCTGATAAATTTACATACTATATAATGAAAACAAAATCAATAAAATATGAAAGTAAAGTCTTTTAATAAGATTCTGAATGTTTATACACAATTAATTCCATATACTAAGAATAAACAAAAATCTAGGCCACAACATCCTACTAATTAGAAATTGCAGATTTCGAAAAACTGTTCAACCTTACTTTTGCAAATGCCTTTAGCAGAAGGGGCCTCATTATTCCTCTGAGTTTTCCAAATTCTGCAAGCATTTAAAATTAACAGAATTGACATAAATTTATGTTATTGCAGTCTGCGAATAATGACTTACGGTGAGCGAATTTAATTTCGCAAACAGTTTGTATTGAAGGTACAGGAAGGGCTGGCTGACATAGCCCATCAAAAATGCCTGGCTACGGTCTGGAAAAATAATAGTCTCAGTTATCGTGTCTACCAGTAAACCAGGCTGCCAGCCAGTCAAACAGACGGACATCGTTTAATCGACGTAAAATATGATATATATATATATATATATATATATATGTATTCTTGCGGATGAAAGTATAAAAATGTCAATATTCACTGGAATAAAAATGGACTAAATCGATTTCTTTTGAATAGAAACAAGGTGTTTTCGGTAAAGCTATTTATCTGGCAATGAATCGATACATCGCCCTATGGTAATTTGGATATTACAAATTGACGAAATAAGTCAAGGAGCGACAAACTGGTTATTTTTATACACTATTCTGAGCATTTGTCGATATACGGTATTAATTGATGGCTATGGGGAAATTCCTCCCAATTCAAATACTACTCTAGAAACCGCTTAATCGCCCTAATTTGTATTGGGAAATCAGGCAACGTGGGGTGACTTGGAGGTACTTTCCCCAGCAGAATCTTTGCGAAGGATTAAACTACCAAATAGTCAAAAAGTATGGTATTTTTATTCAGTATTGTTTTTAATCTCATCTCATCTCAGAGTGGAAAGACTTAGCCTGACTGCAGTCCGTCATCTCGATTATATTTCGTGTCAAGAAAAATACTTGTAAAAAATAGTTCTGTTATATGAGAATAAAGATTTTCCGATAAAGTTTTTTTTCATATTATTTTAACTTTGGAAAAAATATCTATTACAAATGTTCGCTATTTTTTTAAATTAAAACATAATGTGGCAATTGACATGTACTTTAGAGAATCTCTCCAAATTGCACACAATGATAAGATGTTGCTCTAATTGCGCCCTTGTAAGGACTAAACAAACCACAGAACTAGTACGGAAATTTCAGTCAGATGACTGGACTATATGACTTGACTTAAACGATCTCTTCAATGTACGAATATATTTACCTTGGCGCAAAAGTATGCGAAGTGATTGGAGAGACGTGATAAATGGCTGGGTTCTTATCAAAAAGTGCTCTGAAGTTACGTGCAATAACAGAAGTCAAATTATAACTTACTCAACAAGTTGTTAAAATTCATTGCCCACCATTAGGAATTATAGAGAAACAATTGACTCGGTATGTGGTCTACCACAAGGGGCGTGACAATTCAGACTACTTTCATTCACGTGTATCATTTCTTAGCCATTATACGGTTGTATTTACATGTGTTATGGTATTTGGTTTTGATGCAAGCTTCTTGGTCAAAATACTCATAATTTGTTACATAATCCCTTGCTATGAGCCTCATGTTTTACTGAATTTGGTGTAATTAAATAAATTAGAGAAATCTAGAAATATACGAGACAAATGAGGTCGATTTTGTGAGGTAGCAAAGAGCGTTGCAATGTAATACAATTGATAGAAAAGTAAGTTGCTGCAGTGCACGAATTAGGAATTATTAGGAAAATAGCATTTCGACAAATCGCTCATTTTGCTTCGAAGATGCCAGAATGGGAGTGACAAGGCAGCCTACTTTCATTTCCAGAACTAAGACGTGCTCCAAATTTCGGCGAACTCAGTGCAATGGCTTGTAAAGATATGGGAGATATCAGGACAAGCATCGATTTCTCAGGTTCATCCAAGCTTTATGACCAATAAACATACATAAAATAAAAATAAAATAAACTTACGGAAACTTACACAATTAGTTAGAATCATCAGAGGTATGATTGAACATCAGAAAATCGGCCAATATGTATGAGAGGTGTAAGAAAAAGTCGTGAGAATGCGGCCCATTTTCAATCTCAGGCCTTAGTTTAGAAAACTGAATGAAATATATGAATCTCAAGGAATAAGTATATGGTTTAAATTTGCCATTTATATGGGAGGTAACAGTAGAGGCAGCTTAATATTGTCCAGTTTTATTTCCCTAAATTTGACTAAATTCTGTGCACCAGCTTGATGAGAATTTGTGTGTAAACATCGATCATTTATATGGGAGGTGTAATATATGGGACATGCCAGGTATTTTCATTCCTTTGGGTAAAGATATAAAAATGATATGTTTTAGACATTTTGAAATTATTATCATTTCTTCGCTGACCAAAAAGTAATTTATTTGGTTCATAAACCTATCAATAGCTCGGTTATGGGTGTGCGATTTGTTGTTAAAAAATATTCCAATATTTCAGTAATAACGAGAATTAAGTTGTTCCACCTTGTATATCGAAACCAGAACAACTTCACATCTTAAGCGAAATATGAAGAGCAATAAGAAGATAAAAACATTTGATAAAAAAAATTGATGTTGATCGTAAAAAAAATTGTTAACAGAACCCAACGCAAAACAATTTGTTTTCTTTCATTAGCATAAGAAATAAAAATGGTATTTTTTAGATATTTTGAAATTATTATCATTTATTCGCTAACCAAAAAGTAATTTATTTGGTTCATAAACCTATCAATAGCGCGGTTATGGGTGTACGATTTGTTGTTAAAAAATATTCCAATATTTCATTAATAAAGAGAATTAGGTTATTTGACCTTGTATTTCGACAACAGAACAACTTGACATCTTAAGAGCGAAATTTGAAGAACAATGAGAAGATAAAAACATTTAATAAAAAAAAAGAATTTGATGTTGATCGTAAAAAAATTGTTAACAGAATCCAACGCAAACCAATTTGTATCCTTTCATTAGCATTGCCTTTTCATAGCGGGTTGAATTATGAGATAAACTGAATGCTTGTCATTGTAATATACTAGTTTGTTTGCAGAATCTATAACAGCTCAATGATGTAATCATCATTTCAAGACAATCACGTACATATTACACTGCATTTACCGCGGAGCTTCAAATTTACTCGTATACCCAAGTGCACAAGTAAATACGTTTACGTGTTGTACGAACAAACATAATATTGTAGAGTCTACAGAGGACAGCAATGACAACACACAAAGCCTTCACAAAACAGGTGCTTCAGTGAAATTGCAACCACAACAGTACACATGCTACTTGATATTTCAATCAAGACTATAATCTCAAAGGACTTTGCATAACAGGTATCATGTTTACATCGTAAATGCATACGCAGAAATTCACATAAATTAGCTCTAGAGTATAGTAGCTGTAGCAATAATTCTACTACAAAATTAATGAGCCAGACACAACTACACTTACCGGTACAAACATTAGTGTGTGTGTGAGTGTATAAGAATGAGCCGGTTACTTTGAAAGTGGCGTAACTCACACTTTTATATAAGGTGTAGTAAAAATAAATCCATTATTTTTGCATGGGAAATAACGTGGTAATAATAATCCGATTTGAGTCAAATATACACCTTTTTGTTCGGTAATAAGACGATTCAATTATGACACTCTCCTAGAAACCCACATCCCTATTGACAGAAAACTGAAGCAGTTGATTTCCACAAACTTTTGTTGAGCAAATTTTTCATAGGCGAAATCATATGAAATAGACAGGAGCATGCGATAGTCACACCTCCAAAACGAGCTCCTGAAACTTCTCGCCAGTAATTGCAAATTCCTAGAGTCTGGCGTTGTCCTAATAAAGGGCGTCCCAACAAGAATGCAAGATTTAAATTTGCCGCCATTCGAAGTGTCATTGTTTGACATTTGAACAATTGTTATTGTTTGCTAGTAGAAGGTGCGAGGTTAATAAAAATGGAGCGCTATATGAATAAACAACGCGTTCTCATTTCGAAATTGTTTTACCAAAATGGTGAAAGTTTTGCGGCTACAATTTGCAAATTGCGATCAATTTGGCGTCACAATAAGGCAACCGTAAAGAGATTAATGGATAAATTTGGCAAAACTGGGTTAGTGATGTAAAGACAACAACGCGCCTTCGACCAGGTCGATCGGCCGAAAATGTCGCAGCTGTACGTGATGATGTCGCCCAAACTCCACTCACCTCAATTCGACACCGAGCTCAGCAAATTGGTGTCTCCAAATCCACTATGTAGCGAATTTTGACGAAAAATTTGCATCTTCATGCATACAAAGTTCAATTGATTCAAGAACTGAAGCCAGCTGACCATGGACAGCGAAGGGAGTTCGTTAATTGTGTATTGGAGAGACAACATGAAAATGCTGATTTTGCCGATAAAATCATCTTCAGTGACGGGGCCCATTTCCATCTTGATGGCTTCGTCAATAGGCAGAATTGTCGCATTTGGGGTGAGGAAAATCCCCGAGTGATTCACGAGAAGCAAATGCATCCTCAACGTGTCACTGTGTGGTGTGGATTTTAAGCTGGACGAAGGATTGGACCTTTTTTTATGAAAATGAGGCATGTCAATCGCAAACAGTCAATGGTGTTCGGCATCGTGAAATGATAACCAGTTTTTTCGTGCCTAGAATTGAAGAAATGAATGTGGAGGGCATGTGGTTTCAACAAGACGGCGCCACATGTCATACAGTCAGAGAAACAATTCAATTGCTGCATCAGTCATTTGAATCTTGCGTTGTTGTTGGGACACCCTTTACAACACGTTCTCTCTCCTATTGGCCAAAGTTGGTCGTTTTTCACAATTGCTTCTTTCAGACGGTTCAATTGTTAATAGTGTAGGTCCAAATTAAAAATTTTGCCATATAAGCCATAAGAAATGATTCCCTGCCAAGTCTACCAAGCACAGGAAAAAACCTTCCTGAACGTCAATCCTAGTGTGGCCACCGTAATTTTACCACGATAGTTTTTGCTTGACATTGTCGTAATTCACCTCCTTTGCATCACTTTATCCGCTTCAAAAATTGATCCTTTTTGTTGCGACTCAATAGCGGTTTGCATTGGGAAATTCTGGTATTTATTTTTGAGGTATTTTTTTGTGGTTAACTCGTGTGACATTACATTGCATTCAGTCTTATTCACCCTAGCTAATTGAAACAGCGCTTGCATAAAACCTGGACCTAACAAATTCCATTATTTTTATTTTCTGTAATAGATCTTCCAGAGCATGATGCATCTTATCGGAAAGAAATCGACGAAACCAAAATTGCGTATGAGGCCACAGTATCTGGATCACAAACGCTATTCACATTATTTTCAGCCAATTGGCTTGCATTTTCGCCTTTATCAAGAAAAACTCAAACATCATTGTGTATTTTTCCTTTACTGGTGCTCTTTTTTAAAGAACCTTCAAACAATACTGAGACTAGTAATCACCAAACAGTAGTTTTTTGAACACGAAATCTTATTTTTCTGGCACCATCTGCCTTCACAAGATTGCAATTATTCAACGCAAGCTATAGACTACTTAACCATTCAGCAAAAAAAAATGATAAATTTCCCTTTATTATATCTTATATATCGAGGTATTTAAGGTTTTGCTTCCAAATACAAAACAAAATTATTAATGTCAAAATCCGCAAATATAACCGTTTTAGTAAAGTAACAATTTTGCTAATTTTGGAGATAAATTTTGTCAACCGATGAAAATAACTCATAGGCATTGAAAATAACTCATAGGTAGTTTTCCTGTTCACCCATGTCAAAATTTATTGTATTTAAATTTTAGTAAAAACAACAAATAATAAACCAATCGCACCAGTATATTTTCTTATAAATTAAAAAAAAAAAATAGAAGTATTTTAATATCAAAAAAATATATCTATTTTTTTAATATTAAAATATTTCTATTTTTTAATTTTTAAATTTAATTTTCAATTTTTTAATTTTAATTTTCCATTTTTAAATTTAATTTTTTTTTAATGAAACATAAATAGTTCATATTATAATTTGTATATTACAGTAACAATCTGAAATATTTTGGGGTCTTGTTATTCTTAATAATTTATTGACAAATTTATAAAGTTTTTATAGATTGTGCGTTACAGCCATAGCAAACACTTCAAATACAAATGACATTTTTAGTAGTTTGTATAGATTTAAACAGAAATACTAAAGAACGTAAGACAACAGTATTATTTTAAGTTGTCAGGTTGGAAGTAGTGAAAATTATCTCAATGATATAGGGTTATTCATTTTTCGGTTTTAAAAGTAAAATTAAATAAAGTACATAAAAATGTAATTTAGATGAAACTTTTATGTTATTATAATGCTCGGACCTTGTCACAACGTACGAAATACAATACCATTTAAATGATCGCCTATGAATTGGTTGCAGCAGTAGATCCTTTGGGGTAGCTTTTCAAAAAAATGCGGCCCAGTGACACATCCAGACCATAATGCTCACCTTTTCCATAGTCACTTCTTGGTTCTCCTGGCCCAACATGCGACAATTTTGCTTCTTGACGTAACCACAGAGTGAGAAATGAGCTTCTTCGCTGAACAACATTTTGTTCGATTGAAAACTCACGTTCGAGTCACCACTTTTGTAGTAAGTTTTAAATATTTGTTTGCGTTCTTCTTTTATTAAACAATCCATATTCGAAAATGTCATACCTTCCACTAAATAAGTAACACTTCAGATGACGGATATTTAACGGCTGACAGTCTTAGCAAACCTGTTGCTGCTGTTTTGAAACAATCGATGAGACAAGTGGGCGAAATCGGCCCAGTATGAAAAACTCTGATCATACTAAAAATTAATAACAGCCGTTCTAAGCGATTGCACAAAAATTTTACATAGCATAACTTATCTAAAAGATATATATAGTAAGAGGTAATACACACTACTAATGGCAATTTTAGCTCTGTAAGCGATTGCGCCACAATCCTCAAATCTTTTTCAAAGGCATTTTCCGCCGCGAATTCTCTTTTGTATCCCTTATCATCTAAAAACGAGTGCTTCGAAGTGATAATTTGAATTTCGAAAAAGAAAAATGTCAGCAATTTTGAGAATTTTTTGTTTGCTATAATTTCGTTCATAATTATCATCTTTGTGTGATGCTTATTATCGTGGTGTAAAATTCATGAGTTTTGTTTTCACAAGTCCGCATAATGCCCGTCAAACCTTTTCGCAAGAATTCTGAGTACACAGCATTGCAATGATAAAAGAATATAGTTAACATCACCTTGACTTTTGAAGACTTTTTTTTTTTTTTGATTATGATTCAGACGCCATTTCGAACCTTGTTGATTGCTATGAATGTTAAATACGTAAATCCATGTCTCATCATTGTTCATCCGAAATGATTTCAACGGCCTTTATGTGATTGGAATTTTTAAGAAATTGAGGTCTTTCGGAACCAGTCAAGCGGCAACGTGTTTCATACCCAAATGATCGTAAAAAATGGTACAAACTGATTCGTGAGAAACAGCAAATTAACCGCTATACTGCTTATACTTAAATGAGCATTTCCAGCCACCATTTCCTCATTGTTATCCATGTTTATTTCAGTTGAAGATGTTGATGTAGGGTAAATCTTCCAACACATATCAATCTTTTGAATTCATTCCATCGCTGGATGGATTTTTTGTTAATGTCGATCTGTACTTCAGCGGTTTGGCATACAAAATTCCATTTGAAATACACAATTTAGCAGATATTATGTACTAGCAGACATTCCACCTTGTAATCTCTTTAAGAGATTACCCTAACTGAGGGCGTGATTACTGCGAAATGACAAATAATTCGATTTTCTTTGGAATAAAAGGGCGTTTGAAAATATGAGAGCTTAATATTTGATATGATATTTTTCTCTGGGGATGAGTTGGTACTTCATCTATTATGCTTTAGCTTGTCTGTGTGACAATTGGAAAAAATTGATCCAATAAAAGTTAGAACTTGCTCGTACAAGAACTAAATACAACTTTTGAAAAATGATCCTGAAAATTGCCTAACGTTATTGTCATTAATTAAAAAAACTAGTATTTGATTGATGAGAACGTAATTGTGTGAAATTGTGGATTGGTTATTCAATAATGTAAAAAAATGCGATTTTAAACTGGAAATATAAGATTAGTTGATGTGTTACACATAGACAGAAGCCGTTGTTGGCACGTCCCTCTATCTGACGATGAGCCGCTACATCTCCAACACCTTTGTGGGTCACAATCCATGATGGTGGGCATAGAAACTTCAACTCAGTGAAACTTTGGCACCTGTTCACTTGTTTTTCGTTGAAAAATGCACAAGTGGGGTCACTTGAAGCGCTGCAACTGATTGCAAATGATCGAAATTGTATGAAATTTTTCGGATGTATAAAAAGAATACCGAATTTTTCTTAGAGAGAATTGGGAGAGAGAAACCCAGATTTGATGGTGAGCATGACAAAGAACTTTTTCTCTTAGACCTATTTAACAAGCGGCTACAATTTGTACAAATTGTTAATAGTAAAAATACTTTGAAGCCAGCGGAGCATGGGAAGTGTATTGGACCCCTTGTTATTTTCTCTTTATATATGTAAATGACTTGAAAAATATTGACTTATCAGGTAAAATGTTTGTGTACGCTGATGATATTGCTATTTTTTATCCATGTAAATTTGAAATGGCTATGAAGCCTTACATAGAAAGAAGAGCAAGTCTATTAATAGGGTTTTTGCGTATTAATAAACTTTTCCTTAATCCAAATAAAACAAACTTGATAAGATTTGGGCCACATTGTCGGTTTAACGACAGCTTTAGTATACACGTAGACGGTGAAGAAATTCCAGAAGTTAATTCAGTTAAATATTTGGGATTATAATAAAAAAAATAATCTTTCTTGCACACTGCATATAGAGTGTCTAAAGTCAACAGTATCACCTGTCATAAGTTTATTGTATAAATTTAAAAACAAATTTGATCGAAATACTAAGTTTCTAATATTTCAAGCTATAGTTCAAAGCCATTATAACTATTTAGTCATTATGTACGGTTATAAAAAGAGATCTGAATTTAAATCACCCCAACGGAATAAAGCACTAAAAGCTTTAGCGAACTTGGCAATTTCGTACTGTACGCTTTCTCTGTATAGAGATGTTTTTCCAACAGTTTTTCCAGTATATGGTTGTTATAAATTAAAATTGCTAATATATGTTTTCAAATGCTTGCATAGTATTGGCCATCACACGATAAATTATCCCCGAAATCAGTATATTTTCAATACGAGAAATAATGACAATTTAAGAATAGGTATGTGTCGATCTGAAACAACAAAACAGCGTTTAGAACATTCTGGTATTAGTCAATACAATATTTTACCGCAACAGTTACAACCACTAGAAACATTTTCATTACTTAAATCGTGAATGAAAAGGTATTTACTGTAAAATGTCGAAAAGCTTCTGGTATGAAATTTGAGCTAATATTGAAGTACATGTCAAGAAATTAGATTTTTCATAAATGTGTTTGTATTTTGTATTCAAACTATAGTTATAATACAAAAAAATTTTAATGTAATTATTTTGCCAACTAGCCTCTATAATACCATGCGGCGCTGAGGCGTAACTTGTATGAAGTTTGTTTGATATAATAGATTAAAAAAAAAAACAAAATCATCTATGTGTTAATTTCATTAACTTTCCACACCGTGAATGGAATATAGGAGAGTTTCTTGTATTCCATGACTTTAAACGCATTTCTAATTCTAGGCTCATTTTGAAGCTTTTACTAGGTTTGCCGATTACCCGACTACGCGACGTGTTCGGTGACACAATGAAATGACCACCGGTCAAAGAAAGATCAAAGGTCTTGTGGGGTCTCGAACTCAAGACCGTATGCATGACAGTTACACATACTAACTATTGTACCTCGGTTCACTACGACATTATCCATTTTATAATCGAAAGGTGTAACCCATCCATACCTATATCCTGCCCACTGTTAAAATACATATTACAATCAAGATTTTCATTGGAATCATCTGTAATACAAATCTAACATTCTTCTCGTCGGATATTGCTATTTGTTTTTTTTTATTAACTTTTCTTGTTAACACTACACGTGTAACATCTGGTAATAACCATATTCATGACGTATCTACAACTTACCTTCAGATTTTTATTGGCTATGCTTGGCTGCAAAAGGTGAACAACATTAAGGACACAGCATTTTGTGTGTTAATTGTGGATATTGGCAGTAATTCGTTATACACATGAGTTAAATTCACAGGAAATGTTAACACGTACAAGTTAGGGTCAAAGTAATTCGGAACAAGGAATGTGCAAATAATCTACACAATCAAACGCACATGTTTATTCATAAAGGCAGATTCCATGAGGTCTTTCATACCTCGACACCTTTTAGGTAAATGTTGTACTGTTATATGAGTTTACTTATGTGTGTATGGAAGAGAGTCCAGTTGAAATAGCCTCCTGTACTATTAGGAATGTTCAAAATAACTTAATATAGAATGCATATGTTGCCGATGGATTGCTTTAATATTTACAAAAACAATTTTATGATATTTGCTAACGTTCCAAAGATTTGATGTGTCGAGATGAATTAAGCAGAGTACAAATTTAGCAATACATAATTAAATATACTATTATACATAAACAAGATTTGTAGCAGAACATAATAGGATTCAAATGATATATCTATTATACGTATACACAGAAATGAAACCTTAATAAAATAATAGACTAAAACTATGGTTTCATGGCACTATGCTGATATGAACATAAATGTTTACTTCAGTCTAAGGAATGAGGAAATATACCGTTTGATACAACAAAAAAAAAAGGCCTCAAGTAAAGCCTCAAGTATCTTCAACCATATCTATTGCGTTACATTTTATGTGGATTGGGCGATGTCCTGTTTCACTGGCTAGCTGGTTGATACATACGATAACCGTTGTAAATCTGCATTAAACTTTTTAAAACTTGGCAAAGCTTAATATTAGTTTGTTCGAAAAGTTCGTTTGGTTAATTCGTTAGTTCACCATATGTCCTCCCATCTTTTCTCTGAACGATTTACTACTGTTTACTTATGTTCTTGTTCTAGTCGTGGGCGGTTATAGTGTTTTAAAAAAGAGTTTTAAAAATCGGAAAAAATGAGCGAAAAAGATAATTTAAGGCATATTATGATGTATTATTTCCGAAAAGGAAAAACGGCTGCTAAATCCAGCCAACAAATAAAGTCTGTTTATAAAGAAAACGGACCAAATTAAAGAACTTGCCAGATATCAGATTTGTAAGCAACTTCCATGAGGGGTACCTCACTCTCTCACCGAAGCCAACCGCCTGAATCGCGTTGACGTCTGCAATAACGTAAGGATAAGAAATAACAAAATTTCATTTCTGAAGAACCTCATAACAGGGGATGAAAAATGGACAGTCTACAACAATCTAACGCGGAAAAGATTTTGGGGAAACCAAATGAACCCTTTCAGTCCACCTCTAAAGCGGTAATGTTGTCGGTTTGATGGGATGTCAAAGGAGTAGTCTTTTCTAAGCTCCTCCCAACAAATCAAACATTTAATGCCGACTATTATATTGCACAATTACATGAATTGAAGGCGGCATTGGAAGAAAAATGGCCGAAGCTCAACTATCGGGGAGAAGTCATCTTCCATCATGACAACGCTTGCCCTCACACTGCCTTGCGGCAGAAACTGTCAAAGCTTGGGTGAGAAGTTCTATCTCGCCCACCGTACTCCCCAAACCGCCCCCATCTGACTATCAAATATTTCGCAGTCTGAGCAACCACTTGAAGGATTAAATATCGAATTGAACTTTTTTTTCCAGAAAAACCACACTAGCTTTATGAGAAAGGAGCCAAAAAGCTTCCAGGAAGGTGGGAAGAAGTTATTAAAAAAAGGGAGGAGGAGATTATATAATAGATTAAAATAATTGATTTCTTGTACATACATTTGTAAATAAATTTATTTTCAAAATCGAACAAACTTCTCGAATCACCCGTTATTTTGCCACATCGTATCCGGACATTGCAAACGAATTGCATTGACATACCGACCATTTGCTTGAATGCCTAGACTGCAATGCTTTATCCATTACATTGTTTTTCAATTTTAGACAGAATATGACAAATTCGACCAACTAACCATGCTCCGTCTGATATCTCCCATAGAATCTGAGAATCGAAATAAGCTACATTGCCAAGCCCTTTTTGGTACCTCCATCAATCCTCAATCGTCCTCGGACGTTTGATTTCAATTTCAAATCGAATATACTGGTATTTTTTTACGATTTCATTTAATTTGAAATTTATGATATAGAAAATTAAGTCGTACAGATCTGACTTTGTCTCCTGTTCTGTAAGCCATAAGACATACTGTTCAAATGCACACACTTTGATACATCCAGAGACTAATGGCATGATCTAACAACCACTCAAACCGAGCTACAGGGCCAATTGTGCTACAATAAGAAATTGAAATACATTTTTTTAATCAATGTCTCATTTTGTTTTTTATTGTAAAGAAAATTCAATTTTATTTTACATAAATAATTGATTTTGAAAGTAATAGAATGTAAATGACCTCTATGCTCATTCACGCGTGTGCAATACTTGATCAGAAAGTTATTCATTGCGGCCTGAGGGGTTGAAGTCGAGGTCGCCTCAATTATTGTCTTAATAAACTTCTACAATTCAGTCAAATTCTTTGTACAACTCTAGCCTGGCATAACCCCACAAAAAAAGTCTGGTGCAGTCAGGTCAGGTGACCTTGGGGGAAGTGGAAAATGGAGTTTCTGGATATTAATTTGTTTGGGAATTTTCGTTGGAGCTCCAACGATAACCGGTCTTGCCATGCGTCCATCTTTCTGGAACCAAATACTGTGGAAACGGATACGTTTTCTGCGCAGTTCCGGGTAAAACAAACTCTTTCAACATCTTTAATTACGGACCCCATTTGTCCCCGTTTTGTTGAAGAAAAGCTCGAACCAAGGTATTTCTTTTGTAATTTGTGGTAACAGTTTTCATGATATATTTTGACTCCAAATCGAATATCTGGTGTTTTACTTGGTTTCATTTAATTTGAAATTTACAATATAGGCTGCTTATCCTTGATAGGTTCTAATTAGAGACTGCAGTGACAGAAGTTTTTGTTCAATGTATTGATTTAAAATGCTCGACAAAAGTTAAGAGAAATCGTTCGTGAAATCATGCGCATTGCGCTACCATCCACAAAATTACACATTTAGCTCATATGTACTGTAATTTGTAATTTCAAAATGATGTCCTGAATTCTGTCTACTTCGACACATATAATTCACTTCACAGACTGAGTTCCTCGAATTAAAATGGATGGCATATATGGACGGATGGATTCCATTCTTCTCTGTATTGCCTTAAAACAGTTGGTAGACTTTGAAAAATTATACTTAGCAACCCTTCTCGTACCTTCCATACAAACTAATTTAATCAACATATTCCTACGTTCGTAACTTTCATTCAATTACACTACATTTAGTCTAAGTTAACATGCGCCAGGCATTAAGTGAATTAAGTTCTACGTAAAAAACTAGACTACATTCTGTTATTGTGCCCTAACTTAGAGCAACAGAGGAAAATTATGTTAGATGAAGATATACGTAAGTCACATGACTTGAATTTCTGTGCTGATTTGAATTTATTGATTAAATAGCATTCATCGAGGCTTACATTCAATGGCCACCGCCGCTTTCCACCAAATTGGAATATAAGGACATTGAATCGAATTTCTTGTAAATTTTAAACAAAACACAGATATTTAAAAAAATAGTGTAACTTTATTATATCGTAAAGTATACAGAATGAGGTTATGTATGGAACAACACATCGGGCACATGGCCGCCGCGGTTTTGCTGGCATACTCGCGACCTTCTAATGAAATTTTCAATAAGCGTTTTGCATAAGTGCTGCGGTATTTCAATAATGGAGGGTCCAATTTCCTCTTTTAAGACTTGAGTCGTCGTCGGTTTGTTTGCGTAAACCATCGACTTCAAAAAACCTCAAAGAAAAAATTCAAATGGTGTTAAATCGCACGATCTAGGCGGCCAATTCTGGTTTCCAAAGCGCGAAATAACACGACCGGGAAATGACTGATGCAACAATTGATTGGCTGTATGACATGTGGCGCCGTCTTGTTGAAACCACATGCCCTCCACATTCATTTCTTCAATTTTAGGCACAATAACAATTGTTCAAATGTCAAACAATGACACTTCGAATGGCGCCAAATTTAAATCTTGCGTTCTTGTTGGGACACCCTTGTTGTTGGTTTTTTTTTTTTGGCGACTACTAACACAATAAATAAAAACATCAGTAGGAGCTGAAAACCTTCAATAAACACAATACAGACATTACAAATTGTGCCCAAGTACAGACGCACTGCTTGCCCTACATGTTCTGCCGTACTATATTTCACATCTCACCTTTCCATAAGTCTTATTTTAACTTTGTGCTTTGGTTTCTTATTGAAATTGACTTAAAAAAAAGCATACATCCCAATAATTTTATTTGCACAGGGTAGCGCACGAATCGTGCTACAAACACAAAACGGGAAGCAATGGGGACCGTTATTTACAGATGTTGAAGGAGTTTTTTTTACCCAGAACTGTGCATTTGGTTGCAACAAGATAAAGCAACTGCACACATAGCCAGAACGGTTATGTCGGACCTCCAACGAAAACTCCCAAACAAATTGTTCCCCCAAAGGTCACCTGACCTGACTGCACCAAACTTTTTTTATGGGGTTAAGTCAAGAAAGAATGGAAGAGACGAAATCAAAGAATTTGAATGAATTGAAAAAGAAGTTAAAACAACAATTGAGGCGACACCGACTTCAACTTTTCAGGCCGCAATGAAGGTCATTTATGGTCTATCATCTTCAAAACCAGTTAGTTACATACATATATTTAAAATAAAATTGATTTTTCTATGCAAAAAATAAATAAATAAGTAAAATGCATTAACAGATAGGTTATTAGAATTTCGTTAGTGTAGCACAATAGATACGCCACCCTGTATAATGCGATTATGAAACTGCAGTTGTGATGTTGGCTGGTATCTCTTGGCTACTACCAGTGTATCCAATTATATTCTACCATCTAAGCAACCAGTCATTCAGCCAAATAATTACTTTGAATAAAGGGAAACCAACAGTAGCCACAACAGTTCGAAATTCTGAGTATGAAATTGTTCAAATAATTTCGATAAATGTTGAAAAAATTTTCAAAAAAAGGTTATGATAATTTAGATGATGCAGCAAATACTCAAATAATATTCATAGATTTTCGGGCAGGATAAGTGCGAAGTGCTATTATTTATTAGTAGAACAGCCGTGTTCCCATTACCTTCAGTGCATTCTCATTTTATTTTACTCATGAGTGGTACGAATTTCCAAAACTAGACATAAGACAACTGCCCGATATTAATTTCCAAAAAGTAAAACCAATTTTGTGTTTTTACAAGAAATTTGTATTTGTTTACCAAAATCTATTTCATCGCCTTCATAATAATGTCGCCCATCACAATTTCTTTCGTAAGAAATTTGTATTTACTTGTCGAAATTTCTTTAATTGCCTTAGTAATATTTTCGCTAGACACGGTACACTTATGTTACCGCTTTTTGTAATCGTCAAAGCATACCGAGTAGTCAACTTCTGGCTTCCAGAGTGAGTTGTTTAATCTATTCTTAACAATGACTCCGGGAAAATAGACAGAAATCGCGCACTGATAAATCAGACGCATATGGTGCTGTGGAGCGATATTAGGTGGTTTTTTGACGAAGGACTCACGGATATCCAAGACAATGCGAAATGGAGCACAAACAAGAGTTGTCTGCCCATAAACATGCCCTCTTTTTGCGAGGAGCTTCACGCAAAAAAGGTTAACACCCAGATTACATCTTTGCTGACAATTTGGCCAGGCGAAGGAAACTCCTAGCGCACAATACCACGATAATCGAAGAAAATTGTTAGCATGATATTGAGACTGGCACAAAATTTTAAGTTTTGCTACAAATTTGGCACAATATTCTCTCGATTAATAGATTGTTTCCAAATCATAGTCATAAATCCAAATCTCATGTCCCGGAATAATGTGTTTTGTAAGAAGAAAGAAATTATGTACTCTTCAAAATTTTCCACAAATGGGTTGTTTTTGGTATCAACAGAGACTTAACGCATCTGAGGTTTAGAAAATATTTTCAAAAGGAGTTGACTGATCCATTTAAAATACCAGAGTCATCAGTGGTGGTGGTGTTTGAGCACTTAGTATTGGATTTATTGGAGGTGACAGATCATCGCAAGAGGTTCTTTGTCGCCCGAGGCAGTTTTTGTCTTCATTTTGTTCTTTGCCTTATTTGATCTGATTATACCACATGTAAATATTTCTTTTCCATAAAGGTATAGTCCGTTTATCGAAGGTGATGTGACATTTGGTAAAAATATCTGTCACACTGCTATCGAGCAGAATAATTACAAAAAACTATAATTTAAATTGAAAATTGGTTTTATTTTTTCGACATATTACTACATTTCTCTAATAAATGAAATATATTTTCAGTTTGCAGTGCTGATCATCAACAACTGGAAGAAGTCTCTGCCAGCAGATTCGGCAACAGTTGAAGTACGCAAAAGAATTATTCCGCTAACTGAAGGTAAGTTTCATATAGCAGTAATTTTCATATAAACCTCGCAGTTATTATTTATATTCAGATCAGATATTTATATTCAGATCAAAGTAATCACATATCCGCGCAGAAAAATGGAAGGGGAAAAGATTATTACTCTCCTTAGTTGTAACTGAAATCCTTATCTGTTTCATTTAATTACATATTTTATTACCATCACCTTTGTCCTTTTTGCTGCTATAATCCTGGACCCTGGACTTTAATTATGTTTTAGGTGAAGGCGAGAAACTGTTAAATTGTTAATTACTGCATGTAAATATTATTAGAGTTTATTTTACACTCAGTTTCGTGAATCCTAAATAAACGAAATTGTTGGTTTATGTAAATACATTTAGGTATTGTTAAACAAACTGCAGGTGTTACTGGAAATTTGTTGTTGTTTGTTTAGAAACAACCGCATTAATATTTGTTTTTAACGGTTGCGTAAAATTGTCACGAACAACTAGATTTAGTAAATAATTTCGTAAACATTGGTTGAAGCTCTTATAAACTCACTTTACAGTCAACGAGCTTTCCTCATAATCCAGAATACGTATTGCATGCTAACTATTAGATATTTCCATTTGTGGTCGCGACAGTTCTCAAAGTCAAAAACAATGAGTATAAACTGTTGGTGAGAAGACACGCGAAGGAGCGTTTTTGGTTTAATCCGTATACAGTCGACTGGCCTACACTTGAGTGTCAGTGATTTATCCAATACATAACATTTTTCTGTCTGCTTTTATTTAACGTTGGCATTTATTAAAATTTAGAATATAGTTTGGAAATATGTTCACCTTATGTTTTAAAGCTAACGCCTTTGAAATGGTGCCCATTGTTTGCTTCTACCTGACGTGATCTTTCCAAAGCATTTCCCATAATTTTTCTTAGATCAAATCTTTCACTGATCAAATATTAACGCTACTTATGCACCACCCTAATTTGGCTTCCTCTTTGGCTATAACCAGATTATAAATGTCTGGTCAAAAGTGCATTCAGAGTTCTATCTTTAAGAAATTACGGAATAAGTGAGGATCAAAATCCGTTTTCCATTTTAAGAAAAAAAAAGAAAAAACAATACACAATGAACCACTCTAGTATCGCTAGGGAAAATGTAGATATCTCTTTTCTCATATTGAATTATATTGATTCAGTTTTGAAGTCTCGCTCGGCCACAAGATAGATTTTATATATACCAAGTGTGCCTTCATTCACCATTATTTACTTCGAAAATGTCACAACTAAAATTCTACAATTCATGAGCCAACATATATTACAAAATAAATGGTCCTACTTCGGCTTCGCACTAAGAATATATTCCATTTTCATTCATTTTGCATTTTGAATGAAGCCAACCAACCAAAAGTAAATAAACACAACGCCGTAAACCTAAACATGAACTTATGTTTGTTGCAGAAATTAAACCAAACTGTATTCTCCTCTATCTCTCGATCGCAGTACCAGTTTTGAAACTTTTAATTTTTCCCTTCGTATTATTTTGCAATATTTAAGTAATTGCATATGAAATTTATGCAACAAGTGTGAATTTAGGCAGCACCATGAGGTCGCATTCTGGATGAGAAAATCGGCATGACAATTTCCATAAGCCGTAATGTTTCTTCTAACTACAGACTTGTGTTCATTGCCGAAATTACAGCAAATTATATTCATTAATTTCTTTCCTTAGCGCTTTCAGTTTTGAAATTTTCGACTTTCGAAGCTACATTAAGCCGCAATAGTTAGGTGATCATACCTATATATGAAATTCATGCAATTAAAACTTCCGCAACGGGAACGAGTTAGTAATTTGAAAGCTCCGGAATATCTAACTGAATGAATATGGATCACATTGTTTTGCCCAATAGAGTTGGCCGATTTAGAAAAAACCTGTGATCTCTCTTCGATTTCTAAGCGGAGGACATCAGAAAGTCATAATTTTACTAGGGCCCTTCTAGCCCTTCTCACACTTCTTCCCAAATGGAACTTGTGTGAAGGTACAAGTAATCGGCTTACCTGGCTGAAATTTCTGTGCTGTTTTTTTATGCTCGTGTAGTCCTCAAGCTATTAACATTGGGTGATTTTTTAAGATTTAAGTTTTTCAGGTTGGCAGCAGTGGTTGGTAGTGACGTCGAAACGTCATCTGTCAAAATGAAAAGTGTACAGTATAAACTGCCATTCTATCATAGAATGACTAACAAACGAGCAACGATTGCAAATCGTTGAAATTTATTATCAAAATTCGTGCTCTGTGACAAAAGTGCATCGTTTGATACGATCATTTTATGGTCGTCATAATCGACCTGCTGAATCAACAATTCGTGCTGTTATCTCCAAATTTCGCACCAAATTTACTTTGCTGGACATAAAACCATCGATTCGCATGCGTAGAGTGCGTACCGAAGAAAATATTGCAGCCATAGCGACCAGTGTTAATGACGATCGTGAAAAGTCAATTCGTCGCCGTTCTCAGCGATTGGGCATGTGTTACTCAACCACAAGGAAAATTTTACACGTCGATTTGGGTTTGAAAGCCTATAAAATTCAACTAACGCAAGAATTGAAGCCGCACACAACGTCTACCACAACGTCTAATTTTTGGCGAATGGGCCTTACAAAAGCTCAATGAAAATCCGCTGTTTTATCGATATATTGTATTCAGCGATGAGGCTCATTTCTTGCTGAACGGTGAATGGTGAATGGATGCAATGGATGCCAGATGCAAAACTATCACATCTGGAGAGATGAACAGCCACATGCCACACATGAACTACCGGTGTATCGAAACGACAGTCTGGTGTAGTTCATGGGCTAGTGGCATCATCGGTCCATTTTTCTTCAAAGACGAGCGTGGAAGAAACGTTACCGTCAACAACGAACTATATTGAGCCATGATACGCGATTTTTTTTTGTCCCAATTGGCTGAGTTGAACTTGGTTGACATGTGGTTTCATCTGGACGGTGAAACAATGCTCGTAAAGCAATGGATATGTTGAGTAATGAATTTAGTGGACAGCTTATCTCTCGATTTGGCCCTGTGAGTTGGCCCCCAAGATTTTGCGATTTAACGCCTCTTGATTATTTTTAGTGGGGTTATGTCAAGTCGTTAGTCTATGTGGACAAGCCGAATACTATTGAAGCCTTACAGGATAACAGAACACGCATTATTCGTGAAATACAGGTCGAAATGCTCGAAAAAGTGACAAAAAAATTGGACGTCCCGAATAGACGTTGTGAGACGGAGCCGCGGACAACATTTACATGAAATTATCTTTAAAACTTAAATGGCAAAGAGCAATTTATCAATTCCAATAAAAAATTTTAATATATGATGCAAATTTGAGTGTTTTATTCGATTTAAAAATACTACGATTAAAAAAATCACCCTATATATTAATAGCATGAAATAAGAGACTGTGGTACGTATGAGTAATATGTGTCATGTTGAATATATATTGCTTATACGCATAAGAGGTCAAAGCAAGCGAACCAATTGTAATGTTTATGACATCGCATTTCGACGGTTCATGTTGAAAACCTTTTATATAAAAAAAAACAAGTGTGTGAAATTAAATACGTATACAACTAGCGAAGGTAAATTCACTATATTGTATTTTCGGAAATATTGACTATTTCATGCCCTGGTCTACCGAATTCTACCAATTGCACAAGAATAGTAGCCTGTAAAATGTTAAACCTAGAACCCCTGTTTTCGCTGGATTCCGGCTCAGCAAAATAGAAATTCGGAGCTATTAGAATAAAGTAATGACCAGACTTGAGAAATAGAAAAAGTGGCATCCTTTAACAGGACACCATCGATAGAGCAGGATATGAACACCAAATCCACAATTTGATTTTATTCAGAAAATTGAACTTTGATTTTGATGAAACCAGGTGAAGATGAATCGGCACATCTGGAAAACGAAAAGGATGGCTCTCAAACGCTGGAATATTGGAAGTAGTCTAGGAGTCGCCCTAGCTAATGGTGTACCCAGATTTGTCAGATACAATTTCTGATTGGGAGCATATGCACGCTAATTATACAGATCTGCAAAACGAAGTACTGGAAATAGTCCAAGAGCCGCTCTGTCCGCCATGTATAAGAACTATTCTTTGTATTAATTTTTGAAAGATTACTACTTTCAATTGTTACCCGTTACTACGTTTAACATAATCCATTCCTAGGTTTTCGATGACGCGTTCGAATATTTAGAGTAAAAAAAACGTCATATCGGTTTCTAAATCAATCAGATCGTAGCCCAATTAACGACTTCGTACTCTACGTAAGCCCAAGAGAAAAATTCCAGTGATATGGCATCACATGATTTTGACAAGCGATTCGCTGATCTGAAAAGTGATATTATCTGTACACCAAATTGTTATTGCAATAATGAATTTGTTGCACGGGCTCTATGACTAGTAGCGCGTCTTGTTCCATCCATGTATAGCCATGAGGAAATGTCAAGCAATACTTGAAGAATATCATGATAATTTAACAGCGAGAAAATTATATCTAAATAAATCAACCTACCGAATAGTTCTTTTAATTTCCAGTGAGAAATATCATTTAGCACTTGATTCCTCCCTCGTTACTTCACAAACGTAACAACTACTGTTGGAAATCTTTGAAGAAAAAATTCTCTGATTTTTGTCATAGTAAATATCATGAGCCTCATGAGTTATATGTTGGCAATAATGTAGTTGAGCACATTAAACAACCGCATATGCTTTAGACATCTCATGTGATATTTGTAGAGGAAACTATGCAGCAGGAAATATTCCTACAATACGATAATGACTCTTTTAGAGGAGTCAAAATATTGAAACCCACCAATTCTTGATAAGAATAAACTCAGAAAATGCGTTATACTGTAGAACTAAAAACTTGTCATTCCATGAATGACACATTCGGCGAAATTATATGCATTTCCATTTAAGACTCACTGTATGTGGCCTTCTGTTGGCTTACGTTTTCGAAAAATTTTTTATTGAAGTTAGTACTAGAATTTTCAATTTCTCGACTAATCGAAATTTCATAAATACAACGAGGTGGCATCAGTTCAGAAAAAAACTCGCAGTTTTATACACGCCCGTATTCTAACCTATATGTCACCGTCGGCCAAACATTTCACTAATTAGGTATTCAATAAATAAAGCCGAGGAAATAGCTCTACATACTCCATTTGATTTTGGATTTTTAAGTAATTTGTAAAAGAAATTAAAAAGATTTACGTGTCATTATTTAAAGTTCCAATATATAAGTTTATTTATAAAATGAAATGCAAATTCATAAGTGTAATAATAACGAAAATGACAAAAAAAAGAAAAATTTTTGGGACAAAAAATCAAAAAATAAATATTTTCTCAATTTTTTAACGTAAAAATTAAGAGGAAATATTTGTCAGTATCTAATTGGCTCTATTTGGGTATTAAGACAACGGAGTATTGACATCAGCAAATTCCCTCTTATTTCGGATGTGATTTCTGCCCTTGCAAGAATTAGGGCTATTTAGAGTTTGGCGGGGTTTTAAAACCGCCGGTCTGGCTGATGATACCAGTCATCTGAAGTGTTATTTATTTAGTGAAACGTTTGCCATTTACGAATATGGATCGTTTAACATCCGTAGAACGCGTACAAATTATTAAAACTTACTACAGATGTGGTGATTCAAACGTGGGCACTTTTTGTGCATTATGGGGTGATTATGGTTATCATAATCGGCCTACTCTACAAGGAAATCGGAAGATTATAAAGAAATTTGAAGAGAATGGAAGTGACCTGTGCATCATCGCAATGTAGGCACTGCCTAAAATATCACTTCTGTTTGTGAAAGTGTGGCAGACAATGCGAATTTTAGTTTAGAGAGCTCTGGCCGTATGATAACCAAGTTTTTTTTTTTTTTTTTTGCCTGCAATTTAAGTTTATGAACTGGACAATACGTGGTTTCAACAAGATGGTGTCACATAACAAGACCGATTTTAGCTTTATTCCATGAGAAGTTTCCAAAAAGTGTAATTTCACGTTTTGGGGGCATCAATCGGCTACCAAGATCTTGCGATTTGACATCATTAGACATTTTTAGTGGCTACGTCAAAGACCGCGTTTACGCGGATAATCCCCAAACATTGAAGAATTTGAAATCTTCGAAATAGTGGTCGAAAATTGTCTCAAACGAATCCACTACTTCAACCAATCCAGAGGCGGTCATTTAAATGACATTTTATTTTGTACACAATGGCAAAGTCTAAGCATTATAATGAAATAAAAGTTTCATCGATATCATAGCTTTATGTGTTTTTTTTTATTTAACTTTGCTTTTAAATGGATAATCTGGTATTACATTTCCGCACCGATTTTCCGAAGACATCCTAAATGCGCTTAATTGGGTGAAGTTCTAATGATTGAGGTAGCGGATTCAGCTGTTTTTGGCGCATGATAAAGAAGTCGATTTTGAAGAATCTTGCTTGTAGTCATTGTCTCGGTGAAATAACCGTTGATTTCCCAGATTCAAGCATTGAGTAACAGGCTGCTTCAGATTTTGTTCTTATATGTTGCTATAATGATGTCGGTCCACATACTTGTAGTCTTACAAAAACTAGATGACGCCATATTTCCCCAAACTACAACAATGTCAACACCGTGTTTCACTCTAAGTAAAATGGTTTTTGGTTTTTTCCAAACCTTGGATCGGACATCATTTCAAAAAAATTTATACTTACTTTCGTCCATAAATATATCAGTTTTCCAAAAATCTATTTCCTTATGTAAATGAGTCTTAGCAAACTTGAGTCGAAGTTAGTCGAAATTAGTGGCCTCTCTGTTTTTAAAGCCATTGTCATGTATAACGTTAATTATTGTTCTTGGAGTAGTAGTAATATTAAAACATCTTTCAAGGTGTTTCGCCAAGTTTGAATCATTTTTTTCATATTCCGATTGATTTCTTTAACAATACGGCTAATATTACATCCTAAAAGCTTTTCAGGTCTTACAGATCGTGGCTTACTTTGGTGTTTTTGCAGTTTCGAATGATCGTTTGTGCAGTAGCACGGCTTAATTTTACTGTTTTGGCAATTTCTCCATAAGATTTATATCCTTTTTAGTGTTTGACTATTGTCTGGTTCGGCAGAAACGGGTTCACTTCTGACATATATTTACCTCAAGAGATTTATAAAAGTATAAACAAATAGCGGGGATTAGCTTTCGTTTCCAAAGTTTATTACAGATTATACCTTGAATCAAATACAGGATTATGTGTGCAGGCAAACTCGTGTTACACGTATAGGGGGAGTATCAGAACTCACTTGAGCAAATCAAATAAATTCTCTAATAGTTCAGTCGACTTAAAGTTTACTCTAAAATACTCAATCTCATTACAATTGAGAACTTTACACGTAAACGTCTCAATTGATAATGATAAATTTAGGATTTATATCTTAGAATTTGCAGACGTGGGTTCTAGGAATAAACAACTATTATATTTCGAACTGGATGCTCAATGTTTTTTTTTACTTCCAATTTTCAAAGAAAAAACCCAAATTATATTTGCTTTGAAAAACATTTTCAGTGGTTAAATGATAGCAATATTTGTAAAGTAAAATAAATCAGAAAAGGTGGCGGTTGGTTTCCTTTCGCAATTCCTAATTTTTCGCTTCATTTAAGATTTTCCAGGCTGAATGCAGGCTTTTTTCTGCAAATTGCAATATTTATCGCTAAAAATTTTTATGTTCTTAACATTTTAATTTTTCTTTTCTTCAGATGATCTTAATTATGAATATTGAAATAAAATCCTTTTCTAATATTACTACTTATTCTCTAAAACTTGAAAATCGTGGGATGTATGTAGAGTTTTTTCTTTAATTGTAATGTATTGTAGTATTTTTTTATTGTTGTGTCAATAAATCTGCAATTGCGTTTAATAATTACCATTATTAAGTTCTCCAACCGTATGCTGAAAATCTATTATTATTAATAGTAACAAACAAAACTCATTTCACCCCATTGCTTTCTATAACCAGATATGTACAAAATGAGAAAAACAATTAAATTATATTCGTACATCACACAAAACTGTGTTTATTATTTGTTTGCCTTGATTTTTTAATGAATATGAACATGTCAATATGAGCGGAAAATGTATCTTTGAAAGCGTGTGTGATGAAATGCGAAACAAAAATACGTTTTTTAATTAAATAAGTCAAAAGGTATTCTGAGGTGAAAGCTCAGGTGTGGCATTTTACCCAAGGCTATTAAATCACTTTGTCACACGTTAGTTTGAGACCATACTGGTAAGCGTTTTTTCACACTTTGCCTATTTATTATAGTTTGCCCTATTTCCTCAGGCCATATTTGTCCATGTTTGTTAAAATTCTGTTTACATCAGGTATTATTTTACATTGAAACAATGTGCCACCAAATATTTTGGAAGAAAATAACAATACGCTTAAAAATATCTCACATATGCTAATGCTTTCAAGAGCCCTGTAACATGATATAACTCCTTTATATGATATCCCCCTTTTGCCGAACGTTTTGCCAAGCAAAGGATGTGAAAAAGCAGGATATTTTAGATATTTGTGCCTAAAACTGGTAATGTGGTGGTGGCGGGCATCCAAAGGAAATAATATAAAGGAAATAATATCTCACTTTGGGCAAATGTGCACGAATTTATTATGTTTTTCTCCGAATTATAATATAGAAGAAGGCTGAAACATTACCTGTAAACAAAAAGGGAGAAAAGTAATTTTTTTATATATATTACAATAATAACAAAACCTTGGTAAATACAATATGATTGCTATTTTATTGTCATGGGCCTGACCCATCACAAACGTTCCTCTTTTTCACATATTCTCTGGAAAATTTCAAATGTAAGTCTAGAAATAAGCTTTCAGTTACCTTGGAACTAAATCTCTGCAAGTACTTTGCATCAATTATGATGTCGTAATGTTAGATATTAGAAATATATTGAAATACAGCAAAACAAAAGTTCCTCAGAAACCAAAGTACAGCGTAGAGCACGAATCATGCTACGGTGTAACAGCAATTGTCAAAGGAGACCTTAAGTTAAAATGTTGAAGTTGTATTTCTAACCAGAACTGCATCGAAAACGTATATGTTTCAACAGTATTTGGTTCCAGCAAGGAGGAGCAACCGCACACATAGCCAGACCGGTTATGGCGGAGCCCAAACAAATTAATATCCAGAAACTCTAAGGTCACTTGACTTGACTGCACCAGACTTTTTTTTATGGGGTTGTGTTAAGCAAGAGGTGTAAAACAAAACCAACGAATATGGCAGGATTGAAGCAGTCCATTAAAACAATAATTGAGGCGATCCCCACTTCAATCCTTAATTTCAGACGTCGCATAAGTATGAATAGCCATGGAGGGCACTATCATCTTCAAAACCAATTAGTTATATGATTTAAAATTGAATTTTCTATGCAATAAAAAAATAAACGAAATACATTGAGTAAAAACAAATTATTTGAATTTTATATAGTAGCACAATTGGTGTGCCACCCTGTACTTTACGTTCCCACCAAAGTCTAGGGGAATACTTTGTCTTTCATGCCCACAAGAATTATTTGTATTATTGATCGCAACGAAAATCTAAATTGGCATAAGCTTGCCCCTCCACCACCGTTAATATTAAAAGCACGATAACTACTGGCAGCTGGCAGAACCGGTCTAGTATAAACTATATAATAAAGTGGTAGGATCGAAGTCACCATTATAGGAGTCAGCATTTTCAGCATTTATTAGTTCACGAATTAAACAATACAGAATCATTTCACCGTATAGAATTTCTTTCGTGGATTAAATGTGGTTATGAAACATATTTATTAGGCACGCGACTCAGTTCTCGCTGTTTGCCAATAGATGGCGCTAGTCAATTTTGCTATAACCAAATAATCGTCATATGTGGGAAGTATTGTTTTTTTTCTTCTTTCAATTAAAGAAAACGGCAACTGAAACTCATCGAGAGCTGCAAAACGTTTACGGAGATGCTGCTTTAAGTGAAACAACGTGTCGCGATTGGTTTCGGCGCTTTAAAGTCGCTGATTTCGATGTTAACGACCGTTCGCATGAAGGAAGACGAAAAACCTTCGAAGACGCTGAATTGAAATTTTGACATGCTTTTCGGTGCAACGTAATTGACAAAAATATAAGTAACAGCTGTAAATCAATTGAGTAGTGCGATGAAAAAAATTAGTTTTGATAAATTGATCAGTTTATACTTATAATTCTCTCCATTTCCATTTTCCGAATTTCGTTCATCTAACCCAAGGTGAATGAAAAATGTAACTGAATTCAGTACAAATGCTGAAAAGACATGTATTTAATCAGTAATTTGTATGGAAGGCTACAGAAGAGGCTTGTGGACAAAACACAAAAAACATTGGTTTTTGGAAAAATAAGTGGGAGATCCCAGAACGGGAATGTGAAACCAAAAACATATTTGATAAATGGTCGCCTGTATGGGAGATAGCAGAAGGCGTGTGATGTATCAGTACATTTTTTTTTTTAATTTTCCAAGCATTATAAAGCAACAGAATGGAGGAAATCGTAAGTTACATCAATCTACGAATGAGTAGTTACAGGAACCAAACAGAAGTTCGAAAAATATTAAAATTTTTACGATAAGGTTATAATTTTCAGCTATGATTTAGCAAGATTTTAGGTTGGCCAAAGTTTAAACTGGCTTCGCAAAGATTTACGATAGTTACCTTATCCATCAGCCAGCCAGACACACCGATATCGAGCTATATCGACTTAAAAAATTAGAAACACATTTGATCAAAAAACAGTTGACACTTCGAACACTTGCTTCTATGTGTTACGTTTCACATACCAAATGATACATAACTTTATTCTATTGGCAGAGGATAGAACAAATATTTACTATCAAAAATAGTTTTAATATTTTTCAAAATACTCCCGACGGGGTGCATGTATTTTTCCATTCGTTTCAAATAATTTTCAGTATACTGTTTCTTTTTCTAACGAGACATCTTCTAAAACCTTTAATCTAACTTCATAAAATGTTTTTTCACTTTTCGATTTTTGATGTGTGTGAATAAAATTAAGTTACTGTGCATCAAATAAGGGTTGTGCTATGGGATAATCTGTTGGTTGTTGTGGCTGTTTATTTGATCCAATACGTGAGGGATCATAAACTTCCTAAAAACAAATGCAATGGAATTTGGATACAGATGTCTCAATTGGTTGCAGATGTCTCAATATTACATAGTAATTTGTCTCAGTTTACAGAAAAAAACCAAAACCGTCTCAGCATTTAAAATTAATTCCAATGACTGGTCTTACTTTTTAGGCACAGTTGTGCGTCAAATATGATTTTCTTAATAATTCGTGTGAACTGATTTCTTTGTCATATGAGCGCATTTGGGAATTTTAAAGAGATTTGGAAAATTCATATCAGCCAAAAAAAAAAAAAACAAGAAACTCAAAGTGCTGTGCATGAAATGAGATTGCAGCATTGTCATATAAATTATTACGAAATTGAGGCAAGTTTGGACACTAGTTCTACACACATACATTCAATTCTGCAGAAATACTTTTTGGGTGTCAAAAAGGTTATTTCGCATTAGATACCTCATGACCTGGCGTTCATTAAAAAAAAACCGATTTTGATAGGTTCAAAGAAATATTGAAACAAATCCATAGCTGTGCTATAAGTCTTTTTATTGGATTGCTTCACGTGATGAGCTGTAGATTTGTGTGTACGATCTTGATGTTAAACAGCGTCCGTTAAAATTGGTATTTCAAGAATATCCAACAAAAGTTCCCATTAGATACCTCATGACCTGGCAATCGCTCAAAAAAAGATCCGTATTGATAGGTTCAAAGAAACGTTGAATGTTGCTTTAAAAGCTTTTTATGAGATTGTTACAGATGATGAGTTGTAGATGTGTGTGTACGATCTTGATACTAACCAGCATCCGTTAGAATGGGTATTTCAAGAATATCCAACAAAAGTTATACGCACATCGAAGGCCACTACAGTGATGTAGAATGGACAATAGGAAATGTTAAACCACCCTATAGAAGATATAGTAAAAATTAATCCATTATTTTTCAATAAATGACTTCAATAAACTTACACAACGGGAGAGTATAAGTGGTACACTAAATGGTGTTAGAAAGATAAGATTTTTTATTCAGAAAACCATTCACACAGTTTTGTGAATGCTTTGTATTGTTTTCGCACGAGTGAAAATTGGATACCATCAAAGAGAAAATACGCCATATCTACGGTTGTTCTTCTTTAAGCCAGTAACAGCCGGTATTGCGGTTGGTTGCTTTTTTCCGGTAACTTTGATGTCAAATATCCACCACTCTCTGAAAGATCAATTGTTGAAAATGCCGATAAAATAATGGAAATCGTCAAAGCCTAACTGTCATGTAAGTACAGCTGCGAATGCCCAGGAGCTCAACATTACACAAGAATCACCTGAATGGGGACATAAGAAGAATCTTGGTGTGTCGATGCCACACGATTTAACGCTAAAAAATATTATGAACTGAATTTATATATCGTTGCTGAATCGCTACATAATCGGTTAATTTCTGAAGCGGATAGTGACTGCTAATGAAAAAGGGGTACACAGTAAGAAGTAAAAATGGCCATGGTCGAATCGCGGTGTGTTGGCGCAAATGGTGGTCAAGCCAAGATTGACGGTCAGGGCGGCTTTGCTGTGTGTTTAGTTGGATTGGCAGGAAATCATCCGCTATGAGCTGATCCCCTATGGGTAAACTCTGAAATTGGACTTGTGCCGTCAACCATTGGGCCCTCTGAAAGAGGTAATCGTCTGAAAGAATTTTGTTCCATCAGGACAACGACTGGCTACTAGTGACTCGACAAAAACATCGGGCATTCATCTTATAGCGTGAACCAAGTGATTACTACTTTTTCCGCGTCTCGTAAAAAACTTGTAAAAAATGACCTCAATCAGATAATATTAACTATTATTTATTTAAAACCTTCAACTTCATGCAAAAAAGTGAATTTCTTTTTACTACGCCTTATATTTGTTAAAAATTTTGCAATTTTCTTGAATGATGAATTCGTAACATCGTTTATAAATGTCTGATGAGCTTGAAATACACCTTTTGAAGTTATTTTGTTCGGAGCGGAAAATTACACCTATTTGATTAAAACTTCGCCGGTATTTTCTTTTTTTTTTCTCACAACTTAAGTGGAACCCTTCGCATTAAAATCTACGTATGTTAAGCTGAAACTCTAATTGGAAGGCATTGTACAGATATAACATTCAATAAAGTAGAAAAAAAATCAAACTTTTTGTCATCAGCCGACTGCAACCAGTATTACTGCAATAAAACGTCAATTAATTAAGTATTTATAACTTCTTAGCAGCAAAAAGTAAGACAATTTTGCAAAATCTCATCCACAGTTATGCTTAAAAATCTATTAGGAAAATGTTTGCCAGCTGGCATCACTGTAAAACGATATAAATAAGCATAATTATTAGGACTTTCAAACACAGTTATGACTTTTACAAATTTTAGCACGCGCCAGACTATGGTGGCCTTTGGTAATATTGTGATAAGTCATAAGCTGTACAAAGAATTTATTTTCGATTTTAACAACACAAACGAATACAAAACTGATAGAGCCTACAGAATTTCAGTAAATCAAATTCATAGAAATACCAGCATATTTGCCTCAGGTGATTGATTATTCGCATATTTACATCTGACTGGCAGACCTCATATCTGCTTTCGGTTGCAAACAAACAAATTATCAAGAATTTCATTTTATGTTCTCTTTTCTGCACAGTTCTTTGGAACACGCAAAGTATGTGGGAATTAATTTAAATTTCAATAAATCCTAAAAGCTTAATTTTCCATGCCAAAATATTCCAACCTCATGCGGGCTTAAATTTGCGCACAAGCAACTGAAACGACATTACAATGATGTCACATCATCACCAGTTTAATTGTATTTACAAAATGTAAAATGACGCCTGGTACTCATACTGCAGTCGTCGAGACAAACGAAATTTATGTTCCTTTAAACGTTACCACAAAATTGCACAAAAAATTTAACAACTTTTTTGTTGATAAACTGACTGGTAATAACGTCCAAAAGACACAGGATACGTTAAATAAAACTAAAGGCATACAAAAAAAAAAAAAAAAAAAAAACGGTGAAGGAAGGCGAAAATTTTCATAAATTTTATAAAAGGAATAAGTAAGTAAGAATACTAGAAGGAAGTAAGAGAGAATCCTTCCCCTCATGCCTCCATAGGTAGGCAAAAGTTCGCAGAGTTTAAAATTTTCAACAAAAGGAAAAGCATGTGAAAATGCCAGACAAATATTAACAACTATTTAGAGTAATATGCAAATAATATTTAATTGTTTTTTATATTTGCGTTTTTCGTTGGGAAAGTGAAAAATGCGATTTTTTGTTATTATATTTATAAGAGTTTATTAGGCCACGTAATTTCGATGTTGTTTACGGCTCTTAGATGGACGGGAATACATTTAGAGATATAAGGAGTGGCGCATAAGTAACGTTAACGGCGACTATATAATGCGTTCTTGTGCATCATTTGGTTTTATCTCGTGAACCAATTACATCTTATATGGGAAAAGATGTAACAACTGTATGTAAAATTCTTTGCAAAGATCACCTAGACATCTCAAACTGCTGAGAACGTCGCCTAGTGGAAGTTTCGGGATTTTCCTCAATACTTGTTTGCACTCGTGCAATATTCACTTCATTTCGAACTGCAAGAGATCTTCCAGCACGCGGAAGATCACAGACAACCCCTTGTTGCCCAAAACACTGAATTCATCGGTAAATTGTTGGAGCGCTAAAATCATTTCGAACAAGAAAGAAATTTCGATATGATCTTTGTGTCTGAATAATCGAATGTTGACTTTCAAAGTAAAATAAAACAACTTTTTGCTTTGTTCTGTGCTAAGCCTTTCCATCATAAATTTCCCAAGTATTATTAAGTCAATTCTGTAAAGAGACGAAAAAAAAGACTTAAACAAAAAATGTATTCACTGATCAAATCTTAACGTTGCTTATGCGCCACCCAATTTTACTCCTACATTGCGCCTATATTTACTCCTTTTATGTCATATAATATGTCATTTCATCACCCACATGAGTTAATACAAGATATTCCCAAACATGAATTCATCGTCTAAGATTAATTTCAAATCGTCAAAACACGTATCTGTGTCATCACATGAATTGATCCATTCCATACGCTCAAATGTACGTGATGATGAGAGTTATTCAAATTTGTGCTCAACGGAATCATTAGAAAGTGAACACGAACAGCTGAAACACGGGTGCCCATTGAATTCTAATCAAGGATTGACTATCGAATTTCATTATAATCGTATATGTGAAGGCCACATTGAGCAGATGAGTTATTGAATTAAGCCTTAAATGGGTATACCGAAATTTATTATCCTTAAAATGTAACGCAACTGAATGTACTGCAGTACTTGGCATTTTAATGCGTGGTTAAATTGACTAATTTAGGGACTAAGGCTGAACTTTACTACTGTGGTGAAGTGAAATTTGAGTTTCAAATGAAACGCGAAGTGCCAAAATGTTACAACTCCACTTTGAAGGAGGGATTGCTAATTGGTGTCAATATTGCCGTAATTTGCTTATGCAAACATTGATATGGGGGAAGCAACAGGGATTCTGTGACAACTTCTGCATTCAAATTTCTTAAGCGAAATGTTTTAGAAATATGAAAATACAATTACAAATTAATTGAGTACTTAAATGGGTTTGGGGGATATTTTTTTTAAGAAATCGAATTTTCATGTTTTTATAAATGAAAATAGATATTTAGAAGGGGTTTCGTTTACACAGCAGTGGATAAACAACTAATTAAATCAATTATTTATGTAATTAAGGGCGGGAGACAAATTAACGGTGACTGACTAACAAAACTCGGGGACTGGGTCAAAACCTTGCGGGATTCATATATTTTATTTTTCAGACCGAAATTAAATTGTGTGTGAAATTGCAAATTTGTATACGTCCATCTCAACGCATTTCATCGGTACCAATAATAAATTGAAATCACTTCTAAACACCTGTATCTGTAAATTTACGAAATAGAACTATATAAGGAGGCTGGTGCCTTATTTCGATAGGTTTCACTAACTCTACTTATTCCACTCTACTCCAACTTATTAGGCTTCACTAACTCTACGTACTCCACTCTACTCTAACTTATTAGGTATCTCTACAAGTAGGCAATGATTCGGGTCAGTGTTTTGCATTAAACGCCTTTTTTTATTAAAAACATTTGCAATATTATGCAATATTATGAAATATTTAAACGACGGCTTACATGCGACCACCTCTGTCTACCCAATTTTAATAACAAATAAAAAAATACGATAACATCAATTGCTAAAATTGTTTTGATTTGTTTTCAAACAACTTATCTCGCATTTATCACTGTATGTGGGGAGTGTGTAATGACAGATATTCTCGCAAAGGAATTAAATATGAGGAGGAAAAAAACGAATAGAATTACTAGGGCGGGCGGGCATTGCTTGTAATCGTATAGATTTACCTTTTTCTCTGATGGAACAAAACACTTTAAGGATTTCAATATTTTTTCTTGAAGTGCACTTCGGGATGAGAGACACGAATTTATTTCACTGAGGTTAGATGAGAAGTGAGTTAAGACTAAAATGTAATAGGCATTACCTTGCGAGCCAAAGTTGTGGAGCAATTCTCACTCCTAGAATGCGGGAGAAAGCTTTTGGCGAAATACAGGGTGTCCGTCGGAAAGGTACACTACTTTGTTTATTTATAATTTTTGATTAAATGAAAAAGAATGGATCTTATATTGATAAATGTTTAATGTCGGCAATTATGTATGGAATACAATATCAGATAAATATCCGCCTCTGTTAGCCTCACAAATGCAACCTGTTTTGAGTACATTTTTCATTACATTCTCACACATTTTACGCGGTATTTCATTAATTTCATCACGAATATTTTGTTTGAGTTGCTTAAACGTTCCTGGTTTGTTTGCATCAACCTTGCTTTTTAGATATCCCCACAAAAATAAATCCGGAGCAGTCAAATCAGGCGACCGTGGAGGCCAATCAACATCACCATTTCTCGAAATAACTTGTTGTGGAAAGAGATCTCGCAGTAATTCCATTGTAATCCTGGCTGTATGCGTCTGGTTGATACCACATGTTAATTAAGCCCAAAGCATGCAGTTGTGGCGTTAAAAAGTTTTCAATCATATCACGATATCGCTTCCCATTGACCGTTACCGTTACCGTTACGCCGTTTTAAGTTTCAAAGAAGTAAGGTCCAACGATTCCTCCTGACCAAATTGCACACCAGACTGTCACTTTTAATGGAGGTGACTTATGAATAATTTGAGGGTTTTCCAATGCCCAGTTTAAGTTTTTTTCGCCTATCACGAGACATGTATCTAAAATTCCTCCATAATGTGAACGTAATAATAAATTCTACATAATAGTTTATTTTGCATATTCATATTCACATTAAATTTGAAGTCCAAAGAACGTGCCGACCATTCTGAAAGCCTATAAAGAAACTAATCACAATTGATTCCGCGACGCATTTTTGTGATCGTTATCGGGCTAAAAATTATACGTGAAGTGCTTTATGCTTCAAAAATCGACCAATAAATTCAACAACTTTTCTTGCGGGGTTTTTGTTGTCATAATTGAAGACGGCAAAAAAAAAATAAATTAAATCTTCTCTTTATAGGCCATCTTTGCGGAATACGTCTTAAGACTCTTTATATCATGCCAATAATAATTAAGACCTTGTGATTAATCAATGTTTTCACAACATTCTTTTAATCTTCTGTTCGTGACATGTGTTTTTTCCAAAATTCATCCGTGACACTTTATGGTTATCCTTCTATGATGTTTTTAACTTTATATTATCTAAATCAGAAAAGTGATTCCACACAAAATTTGTTTTACAGGGCACGAAAACACAGCTTACTGCAAACCGCATTTAATTTCTGATCCGGTTGTCATTTTTTTTTCACAATATCATAAACTATAGCTATTTTCTACTATAATGATTTTTTTGTATTGTAGTAACCTTTTCGATTTGTCCAAACTGTCCAAAGATATTGAAAATGTAATTGAAATTCATTCGAAATTTGTCTATGATTCATAGTTGAAACAACAACTCTCTTCATACTTCGATTCATTTTTTACCTGAAATGAAAACAAAAAGTATCGGGTTGTTCGAAAAGTTCGTTCGGTTTTTAAAAGAAATTTATTTACAAATTTATGTACAAGAAAACATTTATTTATTTATTTATTTTTTATTTATTTATTTCCTGGCTTGTAATTTAAAGCCTTCCGGCCAATTATAAGTAAATTACAATATGCAACAATTCAATTTTTTTTTGTAATTTTAATCTACTTATAATCGCCATCTTTTCTAGTGACTTCTTCCCACCTCTCTGGGAGCTTTTTAACTCCTCTTTCATAAAAATTTTTCTGAAAAAAAGCGTTGAATTCGATTTTTCACTTCCTCGCCTCGTTATGGAAATTCAAATCCTTCAAGTGATTGCTCAGACTGCGAAATAATTGATAGTCAGACGGGGTGAGGTCTGGGGAGTACGGTGGGTGAGGTACAACTTCCCACCCAAGCTCTGACAGAGCCTCGGTGAGGCAGTTTGAGGCACTCACACATTGAGGCGGCTCCCATGGTTGTAGGCTGACGCACTGCCTATAGTTTCATTTGGTGCAAAATGGCTCAATAACTTTTTTGACTGTCTTTTCCCAAAATATCGAATTGGCCAGTTTGGCCATATCCGGGTGTTGAAGACAACTTTATAGTCGACAAAAAGCTGACATGTGCCGAATTTGCCAAAGTGTGACTATTTAGTCAGAGAATCATCTTCAGAATTGACAAATAAAACACATCTAAATTTTCGCTTATCTAACACGTTGGTGCAAAAGTGCGAGAGGAGATAGAGATGGTGTGGTAAATAGCTAGGTTCTTATTAAAAAATACTCTGCATAATAAAGGAAGCAAAATGATAACTTTTTGAAGTGCTCCGCCTAGATAGAATGGAAGGGTCACTATTTTTGTTTAGTCGACAAATCTGCCTATGAGGTACCTTGAGGGGTGTAGTTATGTAGTCCATTTTTATTCGCAAAAGCTTACTAAATATTGAGTTGTTCAAAAAGTTCGTCCGGTTTTTTAAATAAATTTATTTACAAACGGGTCCGCAAGGCAGTGTGAGGCCTCGCTGAGAGAGTGAGGTACCCACACATAGAGCTCTTTTACTCACAAATTCGAGCTCTTTTATTACCCCTTGAACAGTTGAGATTGATTTTTCGATTATTTCAGCTATTTCCTTAACTGTTGAACGAAGATTAACAATAATTACATCTCTCACCTCATCGAAAACAATTTCTTTTGGTCGCCCTGATCTGGGAGCGTCCGTTATGGAGAAGTCGCCCGTAGAAAATCTTTTAAATCATTTCTGGCAGGTTCTTTCATTTGGTCCGTTTTCTTCATAAACGGATTTCATTTTTCGGCTGGCTTCAGCAGTTGTTTTTCCTTTTCGGAAATTGTACAGCATAATATGGCCAAAATGCTCTTTTTCGCTCAGTTTTTTTCACCTATTAAAACTTTTTTTTTTAAACGTTATAACCACTTGCGGCTAGAACGGGAACACAAGTAAGCAATAGTAAAAAGTTTAGAGTAGGGGTGAGAGGAAGTTATGATAGTGTTTAAAGGAACTCTACGTCATGAGAAATGACATATGGTGAACTAACGAATTAACGTAACGAACTTTTCGAACAACATTACTTATCATATCAAAACAAATATTTTGAGGCGAAAATATAGTTTTATGCAGATTCGTTTCAAAAACTGAAACCAAAGTATCGTTTCATAGCAGATAGAAAGCCTTGGTGCCGAAATGTGAAAGGTAAAAATGCTTTTAATAATTTATTTTCTGAATTTACATTTTCCTGTTTTTATTTTAATTGAAAATGTTAAAATGAAACACAAACAAAAAGTTTCATAAACTGAATCAGAATGAAAATGTTTTCTAATTTCGTTTCGGGTGTAAGAATCAAATTCAACAGTGTCCGCAGTTTCGTTTAAGATGTATGAAACAGCAACAAAATTCAGTACAATTTTGATTTGGTTGTCGGATTCAGAATCAACAACTTTGAATATTTTTGATTTATAATATCTTCCAGAAACTGAGGCAAAGCAATATTATTTTATTAATTTTATTAATTTCGTTTCGTTGACGGTCCCCGCCGTGTAAATATGACGCAGTTTCCCCTTCAGTAAGTGTTTTTCTACCTGATAGTAATTTTGGAGATGAAATTAAAAGTAGTGTTGAAATGTTTAAAGTATAAACAAAAAAATTTAATTAAAATCATTGCAAAAGTATCTTTTTAAACCATTAACATATTTGTCTGCCTTTAATGTTATCAAAAAAAAAACTGAAATTTTATGAAATACATGTACAAATCCAGTGGTATTTGCATAGCGTGTTTAAAAAATTGGAAACGATATCTCAAATATAGAATGCACCTGCCTTACAAGCAAAATTTCATAAAAGAAAGGCACGTTCCTTTAATTGTATTTCGTTAAGCGTTTTCTGTTTTCAATTTATCGAAATTTCAATACATTTTTTACCCAATCTAATCTAATTACATTATATTTGTAGTAATTGGCAAACCGATTATTATAAATGAAAATAAAAATTTGTTAAAAACTACAATCTTCAGTTTCCTGCAAAAAACTTAATCAAAGTTTCTCACATTTTTCCACTTTCACTCTAAAGATTAAAATTTCTTTGTTTTTCTTAAAATTCGGTACCGAATATTATTCCTACTAAAAACCATAACAATGGCAAATTAAATTTTTACCGCAGTATAAAGGGTGTCCCAACAAGAACGCAAGATTTAAATTGGGCGCCATTCGAAGTGTCATTGTTTTATATTTGAACAATTGTTATTGTTTGCTAGTAGAAGGTACGAGGTTAGCAAAAATGGAGCGTTACACGAATGAACAACGCACTCTCATTGTGAAATTGTTTTACCAAAATGGTGAAAGTTTTGCGGCTGCAGTTCGCAAATTACGATCAATTTGGGGTCACAGTAATGCTCTAAAAGAGTCAACTGTAAAGAGATTAATAGATAAATTTGCCAAAACAGGGTCTGTTAGTGATGTGAAGGCAACAACGCGCCTTCGACCAGGTCGATCGACCAAAAATGTCGCAACTGTACGTGATGATGTCGCTCAAACTCCATCTACCTCAGCAAAGCCCAGCTCAGCAAATTGCTGTCTCCAAATCCACTATGCAGCGAATTTTGACGAAAGATTTGCATCTTGATGCATAAAAAGTTCAATTGACTCAGGAACTGAAGCCAGCTGACCATGGACAGTGAAGGGAGTTCGTTAACTGGGTATTGGAGAGACAACATGAAAAATCTGATTTTGCCGATAATATCATTTTCAGTGACGAGGCCCATTTCCATCTTGATGACTTCATCAATAGGCAGAATTGTCGCATTTGGGGTGAGGAAAATCCTCGAGTGATTCACGAGAAGCAAATGCATCCTCAACGTATCACAGTGTGGTGTGGATTTTGGGCTGGAGGAATCATTGGACGTTTTTTTTTATGAAAATGAGGCATGTCAAGCACAAACAGTCAATGGTGTTCGGTATCGTGAAATGATAACCAGTTTTTTCGTGCCCAGAATGTGGTCTCAACAAGACGGCGCCACATGTCATACAGCCAGAGAAACAATTCAATTGCTGCATCAGTCATTTAAATCTTGCGTTCTTGTTGGGACACCCTTTATTTTGCTTGTAATTATCTTTCTTTAATGTACGGTGTATGCTAAGGGAGACAATTAAAAAGCTAATAATTTTTACGCCATTAATTGGAAATATTGTGGGCTTCTTCAAAGCCACATATTCATGCTCGAGTGAAAACATGAAAACACCGCAATCCATTTTATAATGTGCCCCAGCAAATGCGTAATAATTAACTTAATATTCATAATAAAAACAAAAGTGTGGGCCGCTTCCGGGAATTCAAAACCTCAAACATTTTGTTGTTTTCTGTAACAACAAAAAATATAATAATAAAGAAAATCTTCTACAACAACAAAGCCTGCACCAAAATAGTATTTCTCGAAATATAGCACATATTCCTCATGTGGTTTCAACAAGACGGTGCCACGAGCCACACAACACGACCGATTTTGGCTTTAGTCCATGAGAACTTTCCAGAAAGCGTAATTTCACGTTTTGGTGACGTCAATTTAAAATACATTGTATTTCGTACATAATACGTACTCCAAGCATTATAATGAAACAAAAGTTTCATCGAAATCTAAGCTATGATGAGCGTTTTATTTAACTCTACTTTTGAAACTGAAAAACGGATAACCCGTTACAGTCTCACATACTCTGTCAAAATCCAATCGGCGGTCATAGCACATTTGCTAAATTAAGAAAGCATGATCAAGGAAATCTTAAACTAGTACAGAAATTTCTATCAGGTAAATTGACTTGCACATACGGTCATCCAATACCCTTCTGCATTAGACCAAAAGTGTGTAGGATGTTAAATGAGACATGATAAATTTCAAGATTCTTATCAAAAATGCATTGAATTATCGCACGATAACAGTCTTCCGCCTAGAAATTCAAGGTGCCACGTTGGTTAGCATTTTTATTTTAGCCGTTAAAAGTAAACGATCCCAGTAAACGTGGAAAAAATTGCTCATCATCGTGCAATTCAATATTTTCATTTGAAATGTTTCAGTTCAACCAATATTAAAGCCGAGCTAGTTTATACTCTGAGGCAGTCTGCTCCTTCGTTTACGACTGTAAAATATTGGGTATCAGAATTTTAACGAGGCCGTACGAGCCCACCAATTGAGGTATTCACGCCAGACACGGTTAAGAAAATTTACAAAATTGTATTGGATGGTCGTCTGCTGAAGATGCATTAGCTAGCTGAAATGATAGATAGTTCAAAAATTGTTTCAAAGAGATTAAAGACAGTCATCAGGTCGATAGACTTCGAAAATCCTGAAACACATTTGGTCCAAAAATGATTGGTACTTTAAGTGTTTCTTGTAAGTGTTATATTTTTCCCCCTGTCAAATAATACAACCTTTAATCCTTCGGGTAAACGTGAAAAGAGGCAACATGGCGTCATATTTGCCACTCATTAACACTTCCTTATTTTAAAAGACCCGCTAAACGTCTTCCAGAAAAAAAAGTTATTACGTTCTAATGCCTGTTAGGTCAGCCCCTGGAGTGTTATGGTTGCAAATTTCGCAAACAGTTACAATCAAATTCAAATTTAATAAAATAATTCAATTCAAGTCACATTCTTGTGACATTCAAAAGACCTGATGTAGAGCTCTTTTGAAAGGAGTGCACAGTAATAAATAATCTTCTAATTTGTCGAATGTTAACGGCCCACCAACCAGTTTTAATTTGTATTATGCATAAATATATTATATTTATTATATATGTATTTACATATATTTTTATAAGTTGGCGGTAAAGGGGTACACACTTATGCCAAATTTCACATCTTATGTCATTATCATTTGAGCTACGCTTAGTTTTGTATGGTATAGGAAGTAATTTCAGGAGTTTCTGCAACTTATGATTTTATTGGGCACAATAGTTGCGTTCAATTTTTTATACGAAACAAAATTTCAACAAATGTGGTGACCATCGATTAACACTTAAGGACATTGCTGATGATATTGTCATTTCAAGTGGATCAGTCAAGTTCATTTTTAAAAGATATTTTGAGCCTCTGACGCATCAAATATCGACTGAAACCAAAAATGCTACATTTTTTGAGAAGCAGTTACCAGAATTGTCGATTATTCGACTATTCTAAGTGCTCGTTAGTATGAACAGTTGAACCCGGAATTATGCGAACAATAAACGGGTGTAATAACCACAGCGTCACGGTCGGTCACCTCAAAAATTAACAAGTAAATCAGGTCGTAGAGCATGACGAATTGGTTGATTGAGAAACAAATTTGATATCGTGGAACGTATTTCCACATCAACCTCAACTTTATTAATTCCTTCAAAACGTACAAAGTTGCTCTGTTTATACTAAAATGACTTATTCTAGAATATGTTACGATATTTCAGAGAGAACACATATTTACATAATGGGTGCAACAAAGACAAACATATTTACAGAATAGTGTTGTATATGATAGACTTAATTCTAGAATGTTCTTATTTACATAACAATTGAAAAAGAGATATCAATAGACTATATAATGGGAATTAGAGGAATAAACATAACTTACTGTCGTAAACGTAATTCTAGAAAAGTCGCACCCACAGATAAAGAGGGAAAGAGATTACATATACCATACTTGAATGTTTTGGGAGCGGTTTTGATGGCATACTACACAAACAACAAATTAATGTTCTCAGAAAGACGGCGGCTTTTGTCTACAGAAAGAAAAGAAGATTTGCAAATATTTCTCAAAAGTGAAAGTTTGTGGTATTTCTGAAGTCCGTGAAGTGAGGAACGAATACTTATTAATTTGAAGGTTTCAGATACATAAGAATTGATAAATTGTTCACAATTCCGCTGATAGAGATCCAAGGCTGGATCCGAAATAGTTATAAAGACAGTCTGGCTTTATGAGAGTATAATTCTGTTAACACTTCTTTTCGTAATAAAATAATTTTTCTTTTTGTAAAATAAATAAAACGTTGCAAAAAAACTAAAATGGTTTCCAGCTTTAACAAACACAAATAAAGTTCTAAGACGTAGACCGAACTAAAAATAAACAAGTGATTAAATTTATAAATATTCATAAGAAAACTGCTGCTTGCACTTTCTGCATTTTTTTTTATTATTTTGTTTCTTTTTTTTTTTTTTTTTTTTTTTTTTTTTTTTTTTTTTTTTTTTTTTTGATAAGAGATTTTTATTGCTTTAGAGTATTTGTTAAAAACAACAGCTTCATATGTTAAATATGCCGATTATATGATGATATCTTATTTTTCATTACTTCTGATCTTTTTTTTTTTTTGTTACTACTGGAAAATAAAATACATTCCACTTCTTCCCCACAACACGTAGTATACAAATGTGCTGACAACTATCTTCTCTGATAAGCAATACTTTTTTGTTCACCTTTCAGCATCAGCATAATTTCAGGATCGGGACTACTGAAATAAAATTATTGTCGCCTAAATATATGCTATGTACCGAAGCTATGACGTTTAACTATTCTCAAACCACTTTGTCAACTCTGTCCGATGACAAGTAAGCAAAGAAATGATGAAATTGCTTCTATTCTTTCAGTTGCTTCATTCTTCTCTCACAGTTAAGACGGTTTAGTATCGCGTCTAGAAAATATCGATTTATTATTAATAAACTGTACTAAATTTATTACCAAAGTGTTCAATAAAGTGTTAACGATGAAGTGATTGTGATGTTCTTGGCAAAAAATGATTACTATAACATTAACTCTCGCTAAAAACATACCTCGGCAACCGGCCATAAATTCTTCTTTGCATTTGACTTGAAATAGAAAAAATCAGAATGAGAAAGAACAGAGAGAGTGTGAGAAAACTTGAATGGCAGTAAAAATAGTGTATGTAAAATGTTTAATAAAGCTGTTGTGAAGATGTAAATAAAAATTGTACCGTAAAGCTGATCGAAGTTGATAGAATGAGAGTACTACGGCTTGTTTGGTTGCAGTTGTACAGAATCATAATTAAATGCACAAAGTAGCTCGTGGTGCAGACAGACTTATGTTTGTTATTGTTATTGTTAGACACAACTGTAATTGCAAGCGAAAATAGAGAGAGAGAGAGAGAGTATTCATTATTAAGATGCAAATCAGCAAAGTGTTGTAAGGCATACGAGTAGAAGTTGTTATTTTGCGTTTTTTGAAAAAAATTTATAAAGTTTAAAAGAGCGTTTAAAAGAGTATAAAGTTTACAGCTAGCTTTGAAAGGGAAATAAGTGTGAGCGATAACAGCATCAAAGATAGAATAAAAGAGGGGGTGTTTGCGCCAAAGAAATACTCCCATATGACTTTTTAGTTAAGAAAAATACCAAAGCAAGAATTTGTTGACCGACTGTTTAATAGGAAGAAAAGAGAATGGAACTGCATCTTTTTTTCTGTGATTTCTCAAGAACGATGTTCGCGAAAAATTAAGGTGAGTCTGTTTATTTACAAAATATGAAACAAAATATGAAACTTTAAAATCTACATATTTATATATAGTATACATGTAACTGAATGAGCTAAATGATGAACTGATCGTCATGAAATTTTGGACGATCATATTTACTAAATTATTGGAAGCGTAAAAAAAAGATTTATGCCTCTGCCCAGCAAAAAAAAAAATTCATCCAAAGAATCAAACATGCATCACATTTTGTGATGGATAAGTAGTGAAAAGTTGCGTTATCATCAATGACATTAACATAGGGTTATCATAGGAGGGAAGCATCTTTCACATACATATGTATATTCACGAGTGATGTAGGCGTAATGAAAATTCAAATCTTTGATTGAAAATTTTCTTTATTTCTTCATAATCTGTCGTGAGCAAAAGCCCCATTGAAAAGTATTTCCCCAATAAAAATAATTGTAGTAAAATTGTTTTTAAAACACGTTCTTAAGGGTTGTTTTTATCATAAAGTCTGCTTGCAGATTCCGATGGATTTGGTACTTTCCATAAAAAAAACAGAAGGAACAAATTGGACTGCAAAGCCACTTAATATTCCGTAGGATCGAAGATTATACACTCTGTAAATTTACTGCAGTCTACAATATTGGGGACGGATATTAGTGACATAAATTCTAATGACGATAGGAAATGTATACGCTTTGTTTGGCCTCTGAGTAATTGTAGTTTTTACAACTATAATAACAAACTTAGTACTAGTACTGGGATACACACCTGTTCCGAATTTCACTTCACATGCCATTATCCTATGAGCTACTCTTAGCTTTGCACGACATTGAAAGTAATTTCAGGGGTTTCTACAATGTGTGATTTGCTGTGCAAAGAAGTTGCGATAAATTTTTTATACGAAACAAAATTTCTGCCACGAAGACTCTTTGAACCTTGCATAAGGCATTCAGTGAATAGTCAGAAATAAATGTTTATAAGTAGCATAAAAGTTTCAAGGAAAGCTGAGAACGCGCTGAATACGAAAAAGGCCCCGGACAACCGTTAACTTCTACCGATAAAATATTCGTCTAACAAATGTGGTGACCATCGATTAACACTTAAGAACATTGCTGGTGATGTTGGTATTTCAAGACGTTTTGCTTTTCGATTGGAATCAAAAATTTTAAATTTTTTCCGAAAAAAAGTCTGGGTTAAAATTTTCGAAGATATGGTAGAACGTTTTTCTATTGGTCATGAGACTTGGGTATATACTTTTGTCCTGGAAACAGTCGAATAACCTAGTTTATATCGTGCCACAGTTGTAGCAAGACCGAAAACTCGCACCGAAATCACTCAAAAAAAAAAAAAAAAAACAACATATGCTGACAGTTTTCTTCGATTGTCGTGATATTATATATGTATTTCTTCAATGACTTCATAAAACTTTTGCTATTTTGGACTACAATCAGCTTTATAAACGGCGAAAAAAAGAGTGAATATTTGCTGAGTTGTAAATTTATCAGATCTATAGCTGCACTGAATAGGTCTAATCAGATCAAATAAAATTAGCTTTAGTCTTTCACATATCACATTCTGCCGAAGTTTATAAGCGACGAATAAAAGACTTTGTCATTCTTACACTGCGATACTGCTATTCGGATCTCGTTTTTTCTTATTGCTATTCAATCTATGCCATGGATTATAACTGGTTTGATTTCTTCACTTATGCAATCATCTGAAACTAGCAGTCTGTAGAAATGTCCTCTTCACAATTTCCACTTAAAAAGTGGAAAGTCCTCTTTGGTGTGCGTTTCCTTGTAGTGTTCTCCTATAGCAGGCATTAAAGTTGGCTGTAGATATGTTTTGAGCGTCCTTTTCCTCAGTTACAAAGCGACAGCTTTCATCGCACCAGACGTTGCCTGGGCACAGTTTTTCATACTCAATTAGGCTTTTTGCGGCAATTTAGAATGCGGAATATGTTGTCATTGTGTGTCTGAATTAGTGGTATGTTGTCGATATGGTCGAGTTCATTGGAATATATAGATTGTGTCTATTTCTAGGATATGCAGCTCAGTGGGATCCAGCTTTATTTGTGCTCGGTTATGTACAGCTCAATCTAGTGCTTATATTCACAGTGATTAAGTGGTGATCCGAATTTATGTAAGCGCCACAGACCGATACGATGACCGGTCTCATATTATGATCAGTCCCATTCTGAATCTAATGTATCTTATAAGTTTAAAGCGAGAAGCAAGTTGAATAAGCCTCTTACCCACAAATCCACAGATCCACGTTCGAATTCATGCTCTATATTCATTGTAGCTGTAAAAAAATGTCACATCATTTTCGCCGTGTGCATTTTTCTCCTGACCATCGCATCTTCTGTATGGCTGGCGATGATGTCAGCTCTGTATTTATAAACATTAATCGAATAGAGGCGCCTTCTCTATAAAGAGTGCAGATATTTCCGGTGAACACCCTTAAATCATGATCCATATAACTTTTGCGCCAACTTTCGATCGTCAACACTCAATAATATTTTCTTTTTTTTTAATATGAGCAGCCTTACAGACCACCGCATCCGACCTCAAGGACTAAATCCTCTTCCTGTTCTTTGAATCTTCTATATGGTGATGATGTCAGCTTTATGTTTATAAATAATGTCCGTCAATCGAATAGAGGCACCTCCTTTATAAATAATGCGTATATTCCAGGTGAATCCACTTAAATCAAGATCCATATAACTTTTGCGTTACCATTTGGGAGAGTCTGTTTCTTCGCTTGCTTTCGTGTTACGATGATAATATTTTTCTTTAAGTATATATGCTGTATATGCTAATGCTCATGAATGCAGTGTCATCAGCGAAAGTTGACGTTTGAATTAGGGAATGAACAGGCATGTCAGAGGTGTAGATGGTATATAGTATAGGACCTAGTATACTGCCCTGCGGAACTCCTGCTGAATCCTTTCTTTGAGTTGAAACAGAGTCCTTAGATTTTGCTACAAAAGATCGATCCCTCAGATAGCTCTCCAGGAGCTTGTGGGTATTTGCCGGTAGAAAAGAGACTATTTTGTGAATAAGGCCTTCATGCCACACTTTATCAAAGGCTTGGGAGATGTCTATGAAGAAAGCAAAGCAATATTTCCGATCTTCGAATGTTTTTCTGATCTGGGTTACTATACGGTATACTTGTTCTATCGTTCCATGACCCTTGCGAAACCCAAACTGGTGCATGGGTATTACATGGTTTGCTTCAATATGGGGGTACAAAATTTGGAGAAAGATCTTTTCAAACAGTTTAGATAAAATAGAGAGTAAACTTATGGGTTGATAGGATGTAATTTGTGACAGTTTCTTTCCAGGTTTTGGGATCATTATTATTTCAGACCAACATTCGAAATATAGCATTAAATGTAAATAAAACTAATTTTAGGATATTGTGGGGGAGTTCTGAAATCATTTTCGCTGTTATTTTATCGTGTCCAGGAGATTTATTCATTTTCAACGAGTGAACATTTTTCTTTAAAAGAGATAGACTTATTTTCATGGGATTTGTGACCGTTGGGCTAATGATCGTTGGATTCACACGAGAGATTGTATAGTTGGGAGTAAATACTTCTTCCAGATGATCAACAAATTCTTTCACTTTTTCACCACTACTCCTTGCTCATCCTCCATCTTTCATTCGTATTGTAGACTCCTGTGTTATAGGACGCTGCAGTTGCCTTGTGGCCTTGTACAGGCTATAGTCAGTTTTTTGTGTTGCTCCTAGACGAGATAAGTAACGGGCTTCGGAGATTTCTTTTTTTTCATCCAGAGTTGACCTCAGTTTTGACTTGCACTGGTCGAGACGAGCTTTGAGGTGGGGAGATCTGTGCTTTTGCCATCGTCTTCTCGCTTTCCTTTTCTCTTTGATTAGGGATTCAATATGACATGAGGAGTCATTTTTTGTTTTAGCATAGACCTTGTGCGGAGTTGCCAAGTTTGCGGTAGTTGTCATTGTGGTAGTGAGGACGTTGATGGCCGACTGAATTTTATCTGGTGTTTTGAGAGAAAAGTTTAGCCACAGGTGAGAGCTTATGTACACCTGTTTGGAAAAAGGTAAGAGATTTCCGAGTTCAAGGGAATGTTAAATACTGTGAGAATTGTGGGGGAGTGATCTGATGAAAGGTCGAGGGAAGGAGTAACGATGATGTGTTCTCTTGTTATGCTCTTCATAACTGTTGGTTCACCTCCAGACAAAACTTTTAGGCCTGAACTCGATGTAGCATTTTTTGGATGGCAGTAATGTCAGCTCCATGTTTGTCAAGGACATTCACAAATCGAACATTCCGGGCACCAATATTAAAATCCTTTGCGAGGGTTGTCAACAATTAGGGGTTACCTTTCGTTTTTTCTTCACACGCTTTCATAATGTTATTTATTTAATTTGAACGATTTATTAGGTGACCTCATCCCGTCCTAATGTTGGGGCTGTAACTAAAACAAACAAACAAAATCGTTGCATCTCATGGACGGGACATAGGGCAGCTATGTCTAATTTTAGACTATAGATAGAGTCTATTTTTCACCATCATATCTGTCACGATCATACGAACGACAGTCGAATGTACCATTCATCATCGCTGCAAGGCGGGTATACAAATTGAGTTTCAGTAACAAACGTTACCTACTTTCCTATGATGCATCAGTGTTAGCATGTCCTTTAGGTTTGTCAGACTGGTTGCTTTGCCACTCTGGCTATCAGCAGCCGGATGTCTCATAACTTTACCAAAACCAAATTAGAATTTATAGGCAGTTATAGGTTAATAAGGCAGAATTATTGTTAAAACAATTCTAAATATATACCAAAAATTAAAATAAGGATATCCTTTGAAATTTTTTTTCAATCTCAATGTCCTATCATGCCTCATTTCTCACACAGGTTGCTTTCCCACTCTGGTTATCAGCAGACGGATGTCTCATACCTTTACCAAAACCAAATTAGAATTTATGGGCGGTGATTGGTTAAAGACAGATTGGTCAGCGTTATTACAAAAAAAAGCCCTTAAATATATACTAAAACTTAAAATAAAGATATTCTTTAAAATTATATCTTCAATTGCGATGTCCCATCATGTTAACAAAATCATATTTATTACACCGAATCTATTCTACTGACCCTTTAAACTTTTCATATTACTGTAGTTTAACACGAATGGCCTACATATATTGAACTTTATCCTTTGACCGTATGCATTTCCATTTAAATAGGATCACAACCATACCATATACATACAAATGTGCATTACACAAAATTTTTTTGTTCTGGACTTACCACACAACGGCTTTTTGTCGGCCTATCCTTTGTTGATAAAAGCAATTTAAAAACTTGAAACACAAAAGGGGTGCTGAAATAATTTCATGTGAGAGAAAAGACCACGATGACAGCATTCACAATTTCTCACTCTGAAGTGAAATTTAAAACATAAAATAAACAATATTCGATAAAATCTCTCCACCATAATTCATCAGAAAGTATGTGATGAAAGTGACAATAAGCGTTTGCATTGGTGCCGAGGGAGAAAGTGAATATTGTTCATTTATATTAAATTTAATTTGAAGGTACATTTAGTGACATCCTTACATGTATTGTTTTTTTTTTTTTTACATGATTTTTAAAACATTCAAAAACTTTTTTCTTTTCCCATAAAAACATGTTACACTTTTATTGGGCAGTAACTTTGCAGTAATTGCTCTACTGACTGACTGGCATACGGTCGACAACTGTTGATACTCTTGGGCCCCCAACATTTCACAACTGTAGTTTTTAAAGAATTCGTTTGGAAATTATTTGCTGTATAGGGTAAAAAAATTTACATATCCGAATACTGTCGAGTCGAGTGCTTACTGCTAAATTTAACTGGAAACTCATATAACGTTTATTGATTTATTTATTTAAAAACATAAATTACAATTCATTGTGGAATTCATTGCATACGGGGAAAAAGCAACAAGATGTATATTATTTTATGTAAGTAATGGGAATTTATGCACACGTGCCAGTAAAGGGCATTCGTTTTACATATTCTCAATGTGTTTATTTTGTTGTTAAAAACGTTTTAACTTTTTTCACAAAAAGCTGTCATACTACAATTAACTGCAATTTGCAACTCTTTTACTAAACAGCATAGATCGTTCCCCTGTCGAACTATTAACTATACATTTTTATTTTTTGCTGGTTGATGGTTAGTAAACTAACCACCCGGCATGCGCTGCAACGCCGTAATTAAAATGAAATAAAAACATCTTCTATAATTCCCTCTACCTGAAACCCCTATCTGAAATATAACATAAATTGAAATATCAGTAACACAACTTTCAGCTCAATCTATTCCTAATGAAATCTAGTTTGATCAATAATAAAAATAAAATTATTAAAATTATTAAAAATTAAATAAATATTAAAATTTTATAAATTTTTGGCGCTGAAATGAAGTCAATCCTTCTTTTCCAACAGCATACGCATATAAAGAATTTCATATATTTATCCCTCATACGTTACGTCCAATGGGATATCACTTAAATCTTTGTACAGTATTGGTGCAACTATGTTTTTCTCCTACCATGGCCTAACATATCATATGAAAATTTCATGATTGATAATAATTTGCCCTTAAATGTTGAATACTATCGGTTTGGCCGGTTTTCAAAACGATACCTGTCCATCTTTTGTTAAAACATGTCGCTTTCCATATCGATAGGACACGTATCAACTTCCACATTCAAATCCCTAATAGATTATAAAATAGTCGCCATTTAAATCATTATCATATCATCATAAATAGCATTCATAAAAATGGGTTTTCCGGTAGTAACAGCGCATTTGGTTCACATTTTTAACACGAGGTGTGTTCAAAGAAAAGGTGAATTTTCATTTTTCTTAAACAATGTTTATTTATTCATCAATTTCTATTTTAACTCCTTCAAAGTAACCCGCCTCAGATATAGTACACATGTGCCATCGTTTTTTCCACTCCTCGAAGCAGTTCTGATATGCACCTTTCGGTATGTCCTTGAGCTCTCTTAGCAATTCAGGTTTTATCGCCTCAATCGTCGCAAAACGCATTTCCTGGGTCTCTTCAATCTTGTAAAAAGTAAAAAGTCGCAGGGGCCTAAATCTGGTGAATGCGGTAGCTGAGGCACGATAACGGTGTTGTTTTTGGCCAAATAATATCTCAAGAGCAAAGATGAGTGTGCAAATCCACATCATGACGCAAAAGCCTTGAATTTTTTGTCTAAATTCCGGGCGTTTTCTTCGTACTGCTTCACGCAAACAGCGCATAACTTCAAGGTAATACTCCTTATTTACCGTGCGACCCTGTGATAAGAACTCTTGATGTACTACGCCATGATAATCGAAGAAAACAGTGGCCAAAACCTTGACATTTGATCTAACTTGGTGTGTTCTTTTTCGGTCTTGACTCTCCTGGACTCTTCCATTGGGACGATTGGGCTTTGGTTTCGATGCCATAACCATATACCCATGATTCGTCACCAGTTATGATCCTTTCAAACAAACCTGGATCATCGTTGACGTCATTCAACAATTCCTGAGCGATGCTCAAGCGATGTTCTTTTTGATCTAAATTCAACAATTTTGGAACGAACTTCGCTGCCAGACGCTTCATACCCAAAATTTCCGAAGAGATTGCATGGCATGAGCCAACCGATATGCCGACATCCTCAGCAACTTCTTTAATTGGCTGTTCTGCACTCTTCCATTGGACGATTGGGCTTTGGTTTCGATGTCATAGCCATATACCCATGATTCGTCACCAGTTATGACCCTTTTAAGCAAATCTAAATCATCGTTGACGTCATCAATAATTTCTGAGCGATGTTCATGCGAGTTTTTTTAGTCAAAATTCAGCAATTTTGGAAATAAATTCTTTGCCACACGCTTCATGCCCAAAATTTCCGAAAAGATTGCATAATATGAGCGAACTGATACGCCGACATGCTCAGTAACTTCTCTAATTGTGATTCGACGATTCTTCACAACAATTTTTTTTTCACTTTCTCAACTTTTTCATCGGTTGTTGATGGGGCGTCGCAAAACACTTGTCTTATTTATACCTCTCACAAACAAACTAAACATGCTATATGGATAAAGCCGTCAACATATCTTCGAGACGGGTGTACCAACATAAAAAATAATGATCGGAAGTCGAATGTACGTAGCCCGCAAAATTTGAAAAATTCAACTTATTTTTTGACCACACTTCTAGTATTATAACTACCTCAATATATCCTGAAAGGTGGAAATGTGCCAGAGTAATACCAGTACAAAAGTTGTCAAACTGCTTATTAATGACCAGCTGTGGTCATATTTACAGGAAAATTCATTATTATCAGAATTTTAATCAGGATTTAGGAAAGGGCACAATACGGTATCGTTAATGGTTTATATAATTGACAAAACTAATTGGAGTTTAGCCGTGCCTTTGAGTCATATGTCATGAAACTCTATTAAATAAGCTTGTATAAACTTACAGTGTTTATATTTAATTGAATTATAAGAAAAAACTTATTACTAACTATTCTATATGTAGAAACAAAATTTGTCTTAATGAATTTTTATCCATAAAGTACACAAATGTACTATACACGTAAATGAATTGCCAACCTAACTTTTTAAATGAAATCATTGTGAATTATCTTGAATCTAAAATCTAACATTGCTACTTAACTTTTCAAAGCCTACTGGTGATCACTTCTCTACTCTAAAAATAAAACATCTTGAATTGTAATTAATTCATTTAGTTTTTTTTTTATCTCAAACTATTTCTTTACAACCCACAACTTGCATGTAATTTCTCTGATTTTTTGAGAAATTATATGTACAAGACAATTTTCTCTTCCCACAGCCAAAGACATTTCCCTAAGTACGAAATCCACTACTTGAAAGATTAATCTAAATCTCACAACCAGACAATTTCTCATCCAACCGCACCATTCCCGTTACCCGGTACTGGCTGATCCGCCTTCGTCGCTATCCCGCTAACTTCCAGAGCCAGTTTAGTGCTCTAAACCATTAGCTATATCAAAGCTATGTATATCAAATTTATAACTTCTCGACATCGGCATGTCATTTTATTCATTCTTTTTTATCGTATGTTACACAATATGTTCAGTCCCAGGGTGAAAACTCGCATTTACAACGGACATATCGTGGTGTACCGCAATGTTCTGTATTAGGGCCCACGTTGTTTTCAATTTATATCAATGACATCTTTCGACATATACCTATACATTCTCTGAAACCTCATTTATATGCTGATGGTTTGCAACTCCTGGCTTATGAGAATAAAGATTTTTTTGATAACTTCCAAAACCGTGTAAATAATGAGTTCAAAAATATAAGCCGCTGGTGTGAAAATAATTTTATACATATTAGCCCGTCTAAATCAAAAGCATTAACTTTGAAGTTAATCCCTAGCAGATGTGTTTCGTTTATGTTAAATGGTTTAATTATTAATAACATTAGCACCATACAAATATTAGGATTTAGTATTGACGATAGTCTCAAATTGTAAAGCCATATCAGGCAAGTAGCTTCTAAAATTATATTCTTGCTACGCTGGTAATGTGTCTCTTCCGCTAAAAAAACGAAAACATTTCGCAAAGGCAATGTTGATGCCACAAGTTATTTATGGGTTAGAAGTTTATTGTGAAACAAGTAGAGATAGACTAGAGCGATTAAAAATATGCTTTAACCGTATAATATGTTTTTTGTATAAATTAAAACATTATGATCATGTTACTCCATATGCCATTGAGTTTCTGAGATGTACATTAGGGTGGTTGAAATTTTTTTATTTCGATTTTGGGCCAGGCCACTCTACAATATTGTTGCCTTATCACATCACATTATCTCTGCGAAATTTCAGAGTTCCAAAATTCGTGGAAGTCTGTGCTCAATGATTGCAAATATAACTTCTCGTTGTAATTCCCATTACATAATTTTTGTTTTTGTCAATTGAAAAAAAGGCAAAAAGCTAGAATAGAAATCAGTGCTAACATAAAAGACTCAGTCGTACCAGATTATCCACTTATTGTGCACTGGCACGGAAAATATTTGCCTGATTCTGTATGCAATAAGAAAGTGGACAGCTTACCAATACTGGAGGTGGAAGTGAAAAACTGCTAGGTGTTCCGAAATTGGCATCAAGAACGGGAGAACTAACTGCTAATGCCGTATATGAATTGCTACTGGGGTGGAAAGTGAATGATCAAGTAATCTGTATGAGTTTCGATACTACTTCTTCAAGTACGGGTAATGGAAAAGGAACTTGTGCTCTACTCGAAACAAAACTCGACCGTCACTTACTATGGCTTGCGTGTAGACATCATATGCTGGAGATAATTCTTTGGACCCTTAACTTCTCCGGATATTCCCCTTTTTAAAAGATTTAGGAACGTTTGGGAACACGAGAGAGCTACGAAGGCCTCGATTTGAAAATAATTCCTAAAGAAGTAATTCCTAAAGTTGATCACACTCTAGAAATTAACAAAAGCTGTCACTGCAGAAAAAATTAGAAATGATTACCACGAACCAATGCACTATGGGGAAAAAAGCGATATTTTTGGCATCAATTGTAGTTTTAAGGCTAGACACTTAAAATTTTGTCCGAATTTAACTAACACCAAAATGGAATTTTGTTTTTTTTTTATTTGGGCCACGCCTTCTTCCGCCTCCCCCTTAAAACATTAGGTTAGGTTTGACATAAATTCGGCACCCTTTTTTCCTAAAAGGGCATAAAACGCAAATAAAGAAGAAGAAGAAAATTTTTATTGCCGGTCCATATTTCCCAAAATATAGGCCTCCAAATCTTGAACGTATATTCGCCCATAACTTGACTATTTATAAACCGATCCTGTTGAAATATATGTCACTAGAAAGCTGTTTTAAGAATCTGTAAGTTTGCATCTAAAAATATTTTATTTTATTAACCCATTAGGGGCCAGTACTAAAAAAAACAATCTTTTAACCTCACTTTTTGGATAAAACCACTTAAGTTTAATGTGTTTATATTTTTTTGATAGACTCAGATGATAGACAAGGCTTCAGCCTTTTTGTTAAGGTATAAAACTGCTCATTAACCCTTAAAAGACCGGAGATATTTAAATTTTTTTAAATTTTGGCAAATTTAATTTTATGAAAGCAATAAGTTGTTTAACTTTTTGTGTAATTAACTAATGTTGCTCATCTGATAAGTTTTGTTGTTTAATATTCTTCAAAGTAAATTCTTTTACACTATCTGCTTGTCGATTTTTTCTGCTCCAAACTGCAAGCAGTGTTGAATGGCAAAACTTGTATGAAACTACAAAATGAAGTTTTTTCCCAAAAGGAACAAAAAGGAGCAAAAAGTGTTAATGATGTTTGATTATATACAGTTTGATTAATAACTTTTAACTGATATATTGCAAATATCTTTCTATACACAGAAGTTATATTCCACAGAACACACATATATTTGTTAGTTTCGACCTAAAAAAACACATCAACAACACACGGAACAACTACACAATAAAACACAACTATTATTAAAACTGTATTAACAATATATTTTACATACCTTGACTAACTTCTTTCATATTTATACTTTTTCACTGTGTTTACAATTTATGTTTTACTCACGCTCAAAGTTGGTAAAAATTTCGCGCGCATTTTCTGTTTATAATGCAACACTGGAATAGCGGACTTTCCCCCCTCATAAAATATATAGGGTGTACCATAAAAATTATAAAAAAAATCTTTTTTATTCCGTGAAGAGTATAATAATTTAAAAAACCAAAACAGTTTTAAAATTTTGAACAACAAAAAAATTGTATTTATGCCAAAATTATTAACGTTTTACCCATAGTGCAATGGAGCTTACGTTCATTGTTTTAAGCAAACCGATGGAAGGCTAAACTTTTTTTTTTTTGTTCAAAAAGCAGAAGGATATTTTCATTCTTACCGAGAAGGAAGAAAAGCAAATTGCCCGCTTTGTTCAGTTTGGTGCGACCATTTATGCTAAAGCATGGATTCAAGCTCCATTGGCGGCTGAAGCGCCGTATTGTGACATGTAATTGTGGACAAATTTCAAGGCATACGAAGCTATTGTCCCTGAAGTTGCAATTGCAGCAAGAAAGGTTTTACAACGTCATTTGTGGCATTTGTCTAACGAGCTAGTCGGCTTAGCTTTGCTTTCCGACAATGTGACTTGCCTTGAGAAAGTAGACATCATTCGGCGAATGAATGTCGAACCGGGCTCGCTATTGGTAAGATGTAATCTAGGAATTTTAAATATCTAGTCCTTTTTGGGGGATTTCGCCATGAAAAGAACGGCACGTATGCTCTTCAAACTAAAAATAAACGACTCATTCATATATTCTTCTCCTGAAACTTGGAACTTCAATTCAGATTACCTTAATGGCAAAATAAATGTTAATAATTTACGCGTAGTTAATGACACAGCAGAGAGAGCAGTAAAATTTTTTGACGATTTTAATAAGGCGCTAACAAAAATTGAAGGCAAAAAGCAATTCCTCCTACAAGTTGTCGAATTAAATCGAAATATGGTGTCCAATTGATATAAGCAAAAAATCTTTAATAGAAGCAGTTCAAAATAATGAAAAATATTTTATTGCACTGAACAATATGAAAATATTATTTTCTTTATCTCTTAAACATTAAAATAAACAAAAAATTCTAGCCTAATATTGTATTTTTTATTTAATATTACTTTGGACACGAACATAGCAATTTTTCAGAATTTTCGAAAATTCAACCTTCATGAGCACCTTTTTACGTTTAACTGATTTATCTTAAATTCGAAATTCAAAATTTGCTTATAATCTACAACAACAAAAAGAATAGGTATGACAATTCGGTAAAAAAAAAAAATTTCATATATTTCTGAACCACACTAATGTACATTTGAAAACTTTATCGACCTAAGGACTATATATAAGGACTATATTCTATAAAATTATGAAATTCGGCTCTCTCCAATACAAAGTTTGTATTTGGGAGATCTTCAAGAACCAATATTTTACAACTTCCGCTGGCACGAACGCTAATAATGCAGTGGTCTTTTCGATTTCGTACTATACGATTATGGAATTCAATTAATCCATATGAATACAGGAGATTCTTAAGAAGTTATTAATGTCCTGTTTGTGGAATTATTATACTTCACTGTAAATTGTTGGTGCTTCACATTTTATATGCTATCTCTCTCTATATTCGTTGTTAATACTGTCACTACCATTATTATAATAATCATTATTAAAACTTTTTAAGAATTGAACTGTAGAATTGTAAGCTTGTGTCGCAAAATGTTCGTCTGCGCAATCAATTTGGCCGTATGCGACTTTGGATTGCGATATGGAAATAAAATAGTAATAAGTATAATAATAATAATAATAGATTATGTGGGCGTTGTCACTCCCCTTTTCGTAATCGTAATCTAACAAAGCTCACGATAATTCCTTAATTGACAGCAGCATATTGCTTCATTTTTATGATGACCAATCAGTAATGTTGACTATTTTAATGGACTACTAAACAGGACGAATCAGCAACACATATTTCATTCTACCGTAACATAGCAAATCTTTTTTCCAAAACAGCATGCGAAAATTTCGTGATTGATAGTAACTTACAGTTCTATTATTATGACAATCTGTCAATTACTTTAATTGATAGAACGATTTTTTAAGGGCTGTGGCACCGCCCACTTTTTATACCGACATATTTCTTCCTATATTAGCAGCACACATGTCAAATCGCATTTTATGCCTCTATTATTTCACGACATACGGCCGCTCGAAATGTTGACTTGAGTAGGCGCCTTTTCCAATATTAGTCTAATTTGTAATTAACAGCAATATATTGTAAAATTTTTTTACTTTGGTCACATTTAAAGAGTTAAATACAAGGCGGGACATTACCAACATTTAATTCGAATATATTTATTTTTATACCAGTAGCATATGTGCCAAAAGAAAACTCTAATAGTTTCTAATAGTACAATTCCAACTACAACTACAACTACAACTACAACTACAACTACAACTACAACT
>JAHXMU010025792.1:7922-44071 GCA_019455685.1 Philornis downsi | reverse complement strand
TTTATGTAAGAAATCTGATACCAAGAAAATGTAACAACTAAATATATAATGTAAATATATATATATATATATATATATATATATATATATATATATATATATATATGGTGGGCCATATGAGTGTTGGCGATTTAATTCTTCAATTTCTCGGCAACGCGCGGGGTGGCGGGGGGATATGTTGTTCGCTGCGCCGCTTCCTGGAAATTTAGTCGCCATGGAGCCATACACGGGAGTGCAGCGTACACTTTGTGTCCGAGCGTATTACGAAAACAATAAATAAGTGATTACTGCACGACGTTTGTATCGGCATGAACACGGTTTACACGATTTAAGTTCCAAGCGCCAATGTGATACGAAAATGGATCAGAATGTTCGAAACAACGTCCACTTCACAGCCCTAAGCTTGTCGTGTGGGCTGGGATAACGTCAACCGGTATTATTGGACCATACTTTTTTGAGGACGAAAGAGGGCATGCGATGACGGTTAGAGCGAACAATTATTGCAACATGCTAGCAGACTTTTTGGTGTCAGCTTTGCAAGAACTTCAAGGCAATACCTCGAGAATATGGTTTCAACAGAATGGGGCCACATGTCATACGGCTAGGGTATCCATAGAGCTGCTGAAAAATGTTTTTCCTGGGAAACTCATTTCGAAAAGGGGGGATATTGAATGGCCCCGATCTCTCTCCATGCGATTATTTTCTATGGGGCTACCTTAAATTGGTAGTCTACGAGAATAATCCGACCAATTTAGAGCAGTTGAAGAGGAACATTATTCAGGAAAGTAACAAAATACCGAGAACAACTTTTCAACGAGTTTTCCAAAATTTGCGACTTCGGTTCCAAGAGTGTCAAGCAGCCGAGGGAAGCCATTTGGACAACATTATTTTTAAGTCTTAAAAATTCCCATGCTTCTACTTTTTAAAAGTACAAATATATATTTTTTATGTTTCGTAGTTTTTTTTAATTGAATATTTAAACCGCCAACACATTTATGGCCCACCCGTTATATATATTTTTTTCAATTCATAAATTCTTCTTTATTATCGATATTGTAATACAAAGCCAAATTAGGCCAATATAAAATATGTCTTGGAGTTGAACAATTCAGAATAAAAATCTGTAATGCAGAACACATATTTGTCACTCAATTAATTCTTTACCATTTGTAACCGAGTCTAACCGTATGGCATTAAAAGCCAATTCAAAAATCAAACCAAAAGTAAAATCAGAAATGAAGCTCAAAGACGACCCCCACTCTGGTGGGAAACTTTTCAAATATTTCCCCTAAAATTCACTTCTAGACTTTAATGCCTGCATATAATCGTGTTCGACATATTCTTTAAATTCTTCACTCCAAACTAATTTTAACGGTATCAAAGGAATCACTCTTTTACAGCAGACTGTGCGACAATATTAAAACAATATGATTGCCAGTCAGTTCATTCATTTATCTTCCCCTGATCAGCCAATCTCATTTCTAACAACTAGCCGCTCTGACGTATGATTTTGTGGCATTGGTGGGCGGACGATGTAACGTAAATCAACGTCCCCAAACATATTTTAACGGTTAACACGCGCTCTGTTTTGTTGCCACTACGTTTTTGTGGTATTATACTTTATTACTCCCCATAGCAAACCATTCATTGCGAAGTCTCATTGTATTCTCAAACTTCCGGTGAAGAAGCCTAAAAACATGCAATACATACACACACACGTGAGCTGATTTGTTGCTACATTTAATTCATTGTTATGGTGCTTCAGAGAAATGACATTGCGTACGTAAAACAAACTCATATTTAAGAACTTTGCTAAAAATATTTTTGAGCTGTTATTATTTTCAGAAGTCTAGCCTGCACGTGGGTTTCGCTTACAGACTTTAGCCGAAATATTCATACTGTGTTATGGTAATTTTATGAAATTTTCCAAACCAAAATCAGAAGATATATGAGGTTTGACCCTCATTATAAAAAGGAGCTGCGCGCACACAAAAGATATCCAGACTATGGTCTATGTGTTCGTTCATTAAAATATAAAACATAAATTATAAAATAAATACGGATAGGATAGTAGACCTCATGGAGCGTTGAGTTTGCAAATGTTTGGTGTAAAACAATTTAGAAGATAAAATAAACACTAAATTATGGAAATAAGAGGTAGTTTCTTTTAAGTACAGAAAAATGTTGGGAACATTTTTTTCTTAATCACAAATATCTCCACAGGACTCATCTGCGGGTATGGTTGGGGAAAAAATAAATAATCGAAGGTTGAAAGAACATTAATCCTTAAAGTGGTTACCACAATCTATTTAGTTTTAAATTATTGTATTGTTCGAATCTCCAGTGAGAATAGTACATGAGGAGATTATAAAAAGTTAATATCTTTAATTAATGGCTATGTTGGAAAGACTACCTCTATTAAGATATTGTTTAATTTGAGTTTATATAGAAAAGTTATTTAAATTACTTTAAATTCAACTGTGTTGATACTAACAAAATTTTATTTCTCCTCCAATATTTTGTATATACATTTCTTTGTGTTGCCTTTGACCCAAAAAATTGAAAATCACTTTTTTCTTCGTTTACTTATTCAAACATAGACGCTTATTTTGAAAGGTTGGGCAAATTTGTGAATGACAGAAAGCAAATTGAATATATTAAAAAATAATAAAAATAATTAATTGGAAAAACACGCCTCTAATGTTTCTCCAAAAATTATTAAAGCGTCTTCGTACACCACGACATACAAATCTGCCGCCTGAAATTCTGCAACAAATGTCATCCATCGCTTTGTGGAGTAATAATAGTCGGCATATCAATCGGCGCGATTGTGAGTTATGCGTGTTAGTTGTGTGAAAAATCAAGGCAAAGTTCAATTCGAAAGTCAAAGCGTAGCCAAAGTGTAGTCAAATGCAAATTCAAATCAAATATCAAGGCAACAGTCAAGCTCGAAGTCAAGTCAATTGTCAATTTAAAAGTCAGATTAGAAGCTAAGCCATAATAAAGTCAAAATTCAAAATAAAAATCAAGTCAAAAGTCAGGTCAAAAGCCAAGCCAAAAGTCAGATCAAAAATCAAGTCAAAAGTCAGATGAAAAATTAAGTCAATACTTAAGTTAAAATTCGACAAAGGTCGAGTCAAAAGTCCAGTCAAAAGCCAAGAAAAGCAAGCCAAGTGAAAAATCAAATGTCAAGTCGACCGACAAATCAAAAGTCTGGTCAAAATGTAAGTCAAAAGTCAAAAATGAAGTCAAAAGTCAATTGAAACCAATAGTCGTTCGAGACAAATCACAATTCAAACCCAAAAATACGTTAAGTCAACGCTCAAATCCAAAATAAAGTTAAAAATCGGATCAAAATGTAATGAAAAAAAAAAAACAAATGGAATACGGAAATAAAATCAAGAGTACAATCAAATCCAAGTCTAGAAGTAAGTCCAAAGCCAGTGCCAACTGAAAATCAAGTTAAAATTTGGTTCAAAATTCAAACCGAAAGTTATTTCGAAAGTTGAGTCAAAACAAAAAAAAAAAAACAAAAAGAAAATTCAAAACCACATTCCAAAAATAGGTAAAAAAATAAAGTCAGAGTACAGGTAAAATGCAAATCTAATTCAGACAAAATAGAAATCAAAACTCATGCTAGGAGTTCTGCTGAAAGACAATGCGATAATCAAATCAATTATTACAACTTTCCGGAACATTGTCAGCAGCACGAAAGATGTACAACTTTGACCGATGATGTAGCAGATGACAGGAAGTCCTCGATGAACTTGGTGATGTAAGAGAACAATTTTTTTTACCAAACGAGATCATGGTTAAGCCAACAGGTTATCGTTCAATTTCCTCTATAAAGCTGTGGAGACGAAAGTAATGAAAGCTGCATTAAATGTAACCTTCTCCATCTTTAGGAAAGCCACTTGTTGTTTACGTCCACTGATATTTTTTTTATTTATTTATTAATCCAACAATAAATTAAATCTAAAAATATACAACTACGAAAAAATAAGTGCAGCTGCTTATTTTTGCTTTATGTTTAATTTTAGTTACTTTAACGGAAAGTTAACATGGCAATACCTTTTTAGTTAAATAACTTTAACATGGTAATGCCTTTAAAAGTAACAACAAAACTGGGGATACCCCGCTGTTTTCATTGTGAGTTAGTTTTGTTCAGGTGTGACTTCAGTACTTGGTCAAAATAATAAATACATTGCTCAATTCTTTAATGTTTTCGCAGTATGCTGTAGTCTTTTTGGAAAGGCTACTTATTTTACTGTTGTTTATCTCTATTCATAACAAAATATTTTGTTAAAAAAAAATCAACCATGGGTCGAAAAAGTCATTGTTCTCCGGGGGAGAGAAAAATCGTTTCAATACTAAGAGAAAGTGGCCAAAGTCTTCGTTTTATTTTTGGTACAAAATACTTTAAAGCCTAAAGGCGGAAGGCCCAAAAAAAAAACTTCAAAACCAACAGATATCCGTATTGTAACACTTACGAAGAAGAACCCGTTTGTGTCTTCAAGAGCGATTTCAGCAGAAATTGGAAATGTAATTTCATCGCGAACGGTTCGTCGTAGACTACAAGAAGCACATTTACCAGAACGAATAGACAGAAGAGTTCATTTGTTTAGACAAAAAAATGTAAAGACTAAATTGGCGTTTGCGTCATTCCAATTAGAGACGGGGGAAAAAATAGCGAAACATTTTGTGGAGCGATGAAACGAAAATTAATGTATTTGGAAACGACTGTGCCCAGAATGTTCGACATCCTAGGGGTAAGGAATTCCATGTTGGCTTTACAAAAAAGTCGATCAAGCACGAGGGCGGCAATATTACGGTCTGGGGTTGTTTCTCGTGGTATAGTAATCCGCACTCATATAGTCCACATTACGAAGAGTAATACATGAGTTTGCGGCATTACGCCCGGAGACTCTCCGCACATGTATTCCGCTCCTTGGCTTGTTTTCTCACGTAGTTTAAATCTATAATGAGGGACATGTGCACAGCTCAAACTCCCGGGTTTATAAAACTGTTAGATCATTTGTACGAACATTGCGCTAAACTACACAATTAGAGCTGCTAACTCAGAAGCTGCCGTGAGCTTTTGTATATCAAACTAATCCCTGCCGATCTCAGAGGACCGTATAAACAAAAAAGCGTACAGTTAAAAAAAAAAAACAAATTGGGAAAGATACATACTCGTCAACAATTAGATCTAAGATTCAACTACTTATTGTTAGGCTCACTACGTGAGCGATCCAATAAAACAAATGAGGCAGAAAAAAAAGTAATATTAATCCTGTTGACTTTCTGTTGCGCTTGTTCATAATTATTTTGTTTTTTGATTCTACCAATTTGGTGAATAGTGCTATGTTCTTTTTTAAACTCAAATTGCTCATCGGATACTATCCCGTGCGACGTGGCAACCTCATCTACCCGGGTATGAATTAGTTTTTCATATATTTTTCCTAAATTGCTTAGGAGACTTGTTGGTCCGTAGCTGGTAGTACTGCTTGCGGGTTTGTTGGGTTTGCGAATAGCTTTTACTTTAGCTTTCTTAAACGCCGTTAGAAAATAATTTAGATGTATACAACTGTTAAATATTATGGTCAACAATTTTATTGATTTTACAGGAATATTTTTCAAAAGCAAGTTTGCGACACCATCGAATCCTGGAGCTTTTGAAGGTCTTAATTTTACGTACACTGATAATACACATTTCTCTTAGCGGAAACTTTGAAATGTTACTACGGTCTTCTCAGACATTGAGAAGGAAACAGCAGGGATATTTTTGATGCCGAACAAAGGCTAAACCGTTGTATTTGCTTCGATGATGACTACGGCCAAATAGTGGAAAAGATGTTATCTATTATATTGTCTAATAAATAACGTCATTAGGAAATTAGGATACCAGTTTTCTCTCCAGTCCTCCTTTTTCTCCTTTCGACTTGATGATCGATTAACGAAATTGCAGCTGTAACGAATAACAAATTTATTGACGTAATTAAGCGTCCAATGACATTGACTTCTTCGCCCACTGGGACATGATGTGTGAATGAGAACAGCGGTCTAGCACAAAAATTGTTCAGCAATGAATTCGATACAGCAGGCAGTAAAGCGACCGAAAGTCGTTAAAAACATCGAATGTTTTTTAAATCTTTTCAAAACTTGGACATGCATGGAAAAGTTCTCCATGTGGAGTTCATATTCGGCGAGTAAACTCGGCTTAAAACTTGCATAATTCTAAAAAAATGTAAACTACAAAAATGGGAAAAATTTTCAATATGGCAACTCTTGAGCCTAACTTTAAAATTGAAATGTGGACATCATCTGAAATCCAATCAAACACATTTCTTTCCCAGTCATTTTTTATAAGAAATCTAATACCAAGAAAATCTAACAACTAAATATATAATGTAAAAATATATTCGTGTGGGAGTTAAACAATTCTATTGCTGTATATTTGTTGCTGCATTAGTTGTTGTCACTCAATTAATTCTCTACCATTTGTAACCAAAACTGGCCATATTGTATAAAAAATCGACCTCTTCTGCATATGGCCATCACAAAATCTTAAAAGTCAAACCAAATTGCTAACCATTTCCAGAGGATATTTCTTTTCCTATAAGGAGCACAAACCAATAATAAAAAATCATCATCATTATCTCATTCTTGTATTATAAAAGATGAAGAAAAAGAAAAATGCCAGACATCTTAAGCTCTGCCAACGCAGCATATCGTAAAAAAAGATGGACACTCATAATCACGGGGGCAAAAGAGTGAAACAAACGGCAAACGTGAGGCAGAATTTGATAAAAAAAAAATAAAAACTTATAAACACGTATAATGGCAAAATGGTGATGTGTCCTGTAACAGTAAAGAATCCAATTTTCCACACGAAACGGTTAAGGACTAAACACAAAATGTAATTTAAACAAATAGCATTATGGGGAACAACAAAGGAGACACAAAAGGATCAAGATGCAACAACCACAACACTGTAGTTCTGCAAAAGTTCTCTGAACACATTCAAGGTTATACATTGCATTGCAACCGAAGACAAATAGAGTTAAATGTATCTGTATATCACAGAGTCTGCATCTGGACAAAGTGGGATTGTGTTGGCTTAAGATAGACACTGGCCATTGGGGTTATGATATCTCCTCCAAACTCCTTTGAACGTACTTGCGTTAAGGATGTTGGCTGTCTGCAGTTATGGGAGGCGGTGGAATCAGAGATGAATCCTTTCTAAGTACACATAACAGTAAATCATTGTCATCATTGAAATCATCATCATCATCATCGTCATTATCATTGGTTGCCGTTATGCGTTGTTTTGTTTTGGAAGATTCGACGAAAACAAATAAATGACCACAACATTGGCGACATACGAAGAAAGTATGAAAATTCAAGAAAGAATGAACAGAGACTTATGTAGCTATAAGAAAAAAAAACATGAATTAGAAATGGAAGAATTTCTTACAGTCAGTGGGTTTACAGGCATTCTATTTTTAGACCCACTGAACGCAACCTACAGTTTAGCGACGTTTTCGAAGGTCACAATTTGAGAAGCATTTACAAGACTTGTCTAATACTCGCCTCGTCAGACACATCGAAATGACTACCGCTCAAATAATTATAGGTGCCTGTATCGGGTGTTGAACCCGCCATCATGCGAACGGTAGTTGCGCGTACTAACCGTCGCCCCACGTTCGATCACAATTACCTAATTATAATCTGTATTAAAAAAAAGTAATAATACAATAATGTACTAAAGATATTTGCATACATTCGAAAACTTCAGTTCATATACGAGTATTTGACTAACATGTTAGTCTAAATGAGAAAACTATACATGTTGAACCCAATACAAAACGTTTAGCACAGTCCTTAAATTGCCATTAATTACGTTGAATTACTTTGAATTACAATGAATTAGTTTGAACTGAATTGCGTTACTTTGAATGACTCTGACCTATATTGAATTACAGTGCATTACTTTGAATTACATTGATTGAACTGTCTTGGATTTTATTGAATTAGATAACTTCAAATCCCGTCATTTGTAAATATTTGGCATAAATTGTACAAATGAACTACACAGAAGAAAAAGTGGTAGCCATTCAATAAAAATCACATTTTCATCACTTCTAAGGACTATAATGCATGAATATTTACTGTTTCTAATGCAAAAATTCAAACTAATTCCAAAACTACGGTAACGAAGTTCTTGAAAACATTGATTCGATTGTCATTTTAATTCCTTACAATTAAATCAAAACATATTAATATGAAATACTGCAAAAACTATTACTTAGAGGTTCCATTTAACGTTTTTTGGAGAAACATTTGTTTATCATCACTTATATGATGACCGACATATTAAATTTGTCATTAAATTTATAAAAATTACAAATATTTAGACTTCAGATAAAACATACTTTTGCTGTCGCCATAAAAGCTATATCGTTAACGTCCGTCCACGGTTATTGTGGACTATACGATAGCGGTCCCAAAACTAGCCGACCTGTAGTTTGAAAAAAAAGTATTTTGGTAAGAAGTGGCAACCTTATAAAAGATATGTTGTAAGTTTCAAGGCGCTACATTCGTTTAGTATTTTTATTTGAGCCATCAAAAGGTAAAAGATCTCAGTGAATTTATTAACGTGGAAAAAAATTGTAGATGTTACGTATGTTTCTGTTTGGAAGGTCTCAGTTCAATCAATGTCAATATCTGGGGGAATTGCTTACGACTGTAAAATATTAGGTGGCAGAGTTTAAACAAGGCCGTACTAGCTGCCAAGACGAACAGCGTAGTGGTCAACCGATTGAGATATTATGATGATCGTCAGCTGAAGGTGCGTGTGCTAGTTGAAGTGGTAGGCATTGTAAAAAGTGCTATACATCGTGTATTGACCGAAGATTTGAAGATGAGAAAACTAGAAGCAAGATGCGTGCCGCGCTTGCTTTCAATAGACCACAAACAGCGTCATGAAGATGTTTTAGTAGAATATTTGGAACTGTTTCACCGCAATAAAGCCGATTTTTCGCGTCGATATAGATGAGATATGGGTTCACCACTTCACACTTGAGACAAAGGAAGAGTCAAAACATTGCACCGGAATAGGAATAGAGAATCGTGTCCAAAGAAGGCGAAGACGGTTCCTTCTGCAGGCAAGGTCATGGGATGATCTTATTGATTATCTTACAAAAAAACCATCAACGGCGAATATTATGCTAATTTCTATTACAAAAAATACTGAAAAAGACAATCTCATAGACGACATACCGATTAATGAGTAGGCACGTCATGAATGCCTATCTATATATATAAAAGAATAACGTTACTGACTGACTGACTCAACATCGCCTAGCCCTAACCACTGGAGCTAGAAACTTGCAACTTGGCATGGAGGTCCATCCTCTAGCATAGACGCCCGCTAAGACGGGATTTTTGGAAAATCCTACGGGGAGGGGCAAAAAGGGGGAAAATCTCCCCCTTCAAAACGGCTTAAGCTAGAACCTTGAAATTTGGCATTTTGGTTGCTTTTATGACGTAGGCACGCGATAAGAAGCGAGTTTTGGAAATTCCTATGGGGAGGGGCAAAAAGGGGGAAAATCTCCCCCTTCCAAACGGCTTAAGCTAGAACCTTGAAATTTGGCATGTTGGTTCCTTTTATGACGTAGATGTTCGCTCAGACGGGATTTTCGGAAATTCCGATGGGGAGGGGCAAAAAGGGAAAAAGTCTACCCCTTGGCGGCTACCGCAAACTACTCATCCGATTTCAAAAATTCTTTCGCCAGTTGAATGCTACGTTATCATTGAGTGCTCCTGGTATGGTACTATTTGCAGTTTAGCCCAGAAACTTGCTAAATTAGCGAGTAAACGGGGGAAAGTTTCTCCTTGGCGTCCTGGCCTAACCGCTTATTATTGTTTGTTTATAGTTGTTTACTTTTATTTTGCATTTATTTCTTATTTGTCGTTTATCTACACTCTGTACTGAATATTACACTTTTGTTGCATACCTTTAGGCATTTTCTGCTTTTCTCATGGGCAATTTTACGTGGCTTGCTCAAGAGTTAGTTCATCCAAAAATTTATATATCCTCACATCAGGTGGAAAAACTATCAATATTGTATACCAGGAGGTACTTCGCTGAAAAATTACGTGCTTTACAATTAATGTCTCCTGCTGCTATAATAGTTTTACCGCGAATAGATAGATACTATGAAAGATATCCTGCCATATTCCATCTCGCTGTACACCTCGAAGACGGCCAAAGAGTGTGCTTTACAATTAATGTCTCCTGCTGCTATAATAGCTTTACCGCGAATGAGATAGCAACATATGAAACTGGCCGATATGTAAGCAGTTCAGAAGCCGTCTGGAGAATATTATCTTTCCCGATACATGAAAGATATCCTGCAAAACTACCGATAACGAAGTATCGGGCTTTTCAGCTAGTAATTAATATAACGATTATTTGGTGAAAGAATAATTTCGCGTACAAGCAATTTTAATTGGCCTCCGCATTCCCCGGATTTAACCGCTCCAGACTTTTTCCTTTGGGGTTATTTAAAAGGGAAAGTTTATGTTAATAAGCCCAGGACTATTGACGAATTAAAATCCAATATTCGAGACGAAATTAACAACATAACACAGGAAATTTTGCGAAAGGTCATGGAAAATGTGTTGGAAAGAGCACATTTGTGCAAAGCAGAAAATGGCCACCACTTGCGGGATATCATTTTTAATAACTAATCTAAAAATATTCCCCATAAATTTACTGTATTAAAAAAAAATTAAAAAAATATGTCTTAAATAAAAAGTTATAAGCAATTCACACCACTTCGGTCATTTTGGGCCACCCTGTATTTACAGCAAATAAAAATGTGAGTGTATATGTATATGCGATTTGCGATGGTTGTTTCGTTTTGTTACAGCCGGAAGGACAAACTTATTAAACCACCTAATTGCGGATGATATAAAAAAAAGACAAGTGATTTCGAATGATTTCTGTACTCCACCTATAACCAACAATTTGAAGATCCACGTTGTGGTATTACTGGTCTCCATCCTCTCAACTTTTCAACAGCTTTTAACGAAGCAAATTTCTCAGAGCAAAGTGGAATCCATTTCTGCATATTTTAGGGCTGACTGAAAATGTCGCCGAAACAAAATTAATAAAGTCGATGGAAATGGTTGGAATTCACAAAACAGAGACTACTCTAAATGGAATGATTGGAATCTACAAAACAGGGACTATTCTGGTTTAAAATTTCTACAGATTAAATTTAATTTTGGTCTAATAAAAAAAAAAAAAAAACAAAAAAAAAACAAAAATATAAAAAACCGATTTGGAGGAATCTTACATTTTGGAAGAAGTATGATTATAAATATTCGTTGGATTATAAATAGACAAGGTGGTTTCTTTTATCGAGATAAATGATTCAAAATACTCGTACAAAAGTACTTGATGAATTCTTAATTACTGGACATTCCATATCAACATATGAAAATCAAATTGATAGTGAATTTCATTAACTTTTCACGCAATTATCAGGCTCTTAGAGAATTAGTCTTCGCTCTTCTCTAGAAGGCCGGTAGAAACATATCAAAATGTTACATTTAAACTTCTATCAATTTACGCACCCACATGTTAACACAAATAACTGAATACGAATTATTTTTTCACTATTTGTTACAATTAGAAATGATTTACGTCATTACAATTTCCTGATTTGTCAGACCGCTACCTCTCATTCTGGGCAAGAAATAAAATTCTTAGGATAAACTAGGATACATGAGTGTGTACATATTCCACACACATATGCGAAAACTAAGCGCATGAATGAATGAGTGTGCATGCATTTCAGAATTACCTTTTGAGGATCAAGGATGCGCTAACATTGGTAGTTTGTTTTCATTTGATTGCATTTCAAAGCAATGTTCTCCAATACTCGGAACGCAGCATTATCATCATCATCACCAGAGCCGTCATCTTCATGTTGCACATATTCAAGCAATCACGAACGTTCACTCACTACCGTGAGAACACTCACAAACACCTCCTCATGCTCTCCAGATGCCGCAATAGAAAACAAACACCTTAAAACAAAACTGCATTCCAAGAAACGTGAATGCACTGAAGTATTCCGAAAGGATGCATATACGAAATATAGAGCTTAGTGGAACGTCTTAAGGAAAAGAAACACAATTCCAAACATGTATGGGAATCCTTTTCGTTCACTGCATCGCACTCATATATTGACAATATCAAGACAAATGGAAGCACAAATGTTAAGACCAACCAAACGTCGTGTGCTGTTGCATCACTGCAGTCATTGGTCTGTGCTGAAGCTGATGTGCGTTGCGGTGTTGCATACTTTAAGGATAAGGAAATAAATGTATTTGGTTTGTTTGTTTGACTTTCGCCAACAAGGAACAATTTTTCGGTAGTCTAGCATAAATCAAGGATTTGTTTTCCCACCACTCGAAGCAGTGCTAAAAACAAATAACCCCACCAGCACCGAAACGATTCTAACACAAATCGTTGTAATACTCCGGTGTATCTTACAATATAAATATATAAAGAAATAATCTTAAGGAGGTAATCTTCCAAAGAATATATGGTTTCACGTAGACATGAGAGGGGGCACATGGCGGAGGAATAGATAGAATGCAATTCCAAAAATAAATATGAATGAAAAAGACTTAAGTACATTACTACTTTTTATGGTCAGAAATAAAAAAAAGTTACATTGACCTTTCGAGGGTTAGTGATTTGAAAAAAAGATCCTGTTTAAAATTGAAGTGGTAATTTAAGTTCTTGTTGTGAAAGAATTGACTTTAGAATGAACAGAAACTTTGCCCAAAACTATGCAGTGGCTATAGGAGCATAGAAATAAAACTATCGTTCAGTCAGCACATGAAGGTGTTAAAGCTATTTCCTTAGTCATAAAGCTGTTAAGTTTATTTATTGGCCAAAAAACATACATTTCTGCTATGCTAGACTAGCTAGATATTTATTCGCCGACAAAGAACGTAATTTTTAAAATACACTTCCAAGCATTACCCGTGCATCTTCCAAACTGATAACATTCATAGTATTGCTATAATAAAAAGAAGTTCATTATTTTTCAAAAGATGGCTTTAGTAATTTGTATCTCACCTTGTATATGTGCGATCGAGTTATAATAGATGGCGTTAGAAAGATAGGATTTTGTACTCAAAAAATTACTCTGACAGTTTTGTGATTGCTTAATTCAGTGTTGTTTGAGCTCCCGTCAAAGATGGTCACCAGCAATAAAAAAAACATACGCTATATTTTACAGTTTTTCTTCGATAAAACCGAAAATGTCAGTCGGGCGATTGAAAATGTGAGTGATAATCATAGTCCTGATACTGTAAAAGCCATTCACGACCTATTTTGATTTCGTGGATGACCTGGAACCCCAGTTGTTGAGAAAAATCTATTGAATAATGGAAATCGTCAAGACCGATCGCAATGTAAGCACTGTTTCTATCGCCAAGAAGCTAAAGATCCCACAAACAAACCGCTCAGAACTAGTTGAATAAGACTGGATACAAAAAAAAAGTTCAATGTATGAGTGACACACGGGTTGAAGCAAAACAAAAAGAAAATTAATGGACCGATTTTTCATCTGCAAAACGCTACTGCAACAAAATCGACCCATTTCTGAAGTGAATGAAAAATGGGTAACTTACGATAACCTGAAGCAAAAAGAGATGCTATCGAATCGCGGTAAGCCGGTCCAACTAGTGGTGGCAAAGCCAGGATTGACGGTCAAGAATATTTTACTTTGAGTATGGAGGAACTGATAGGGAATTATTTGCTATGAGCTGCTTCCCTACGATGAAATTATTAATTAGGAGGAACCTCAAAAGGATCCACTGCAGTAACCAATCCAGAAGCGGCCATTTAAATGACATTGTATTTCGTACATAATGGCAAAGTCCAGGCATTATAATCAAACAAAAGTTTCACCGAAATCATAGATTTCTGTGTGTTTTATTTAACTATTCTTTTGAAACCGAAAAATGGATAACCCTACAGATTCGTAGCATTTTGTGGAAATAATTTTCTTTACATTACCGACGCCTTTTCAACATTGAAAGCAAGACGTCAGAGTAAATCTCAAAATTCACCTCCCTTGTAGGGCGTTTAAGTAGAACGCATCGTCATCGTCCGCAAAAAGGAAGATAGCTATGAAAAAACTTGCTATGGCGTCATATGGTATGAAAATAAATTATTTTGAAATTTGTAAAGCAATTTGAAAAGTTTTCAAACAATTCCAAAACAAAAAAAAAAAACAGACTAAAATAAGTAAAAAAAGAAGGACAACTAAATAAATGTTGATATTTCTTTGAATTACTTCAGAATAACTTAAAGAAGCTCCATTAGAACCAAGGAAAATAAATACGAATATCAACGGTTATAACAACAATCAACATGACGCTACATGGCGCAAGTGTTTCTTCCCCTGTAATCCAATGATTCTTAATCTTCATTCCCCAAGCCTTTTCTCGCTTATAGGATTCAAGGAATTTATCTTAGTTTTCTGGAGCAGCTTTTGGAATATTTATTTCGATTGTAATGTTGTTACACTGAAGCCCTGGCATTTCCCTTATTTATGTTTACTAAATTCTGTTTTTTTTTTTTTTTTGCTATTCTGTTGTTTAGCTTGTTTTGTTCACTCATTATTCGTTGGATTTGTATTTCAAAGAAGGATATTCTTTATAAGGATTCCTTTTGCTATTACATATTTCCTTCTCTATCGTTCTGCGGCGGCTAGATTATGGTTGTAGGAACCTTCGATGCCGAAGGAGGAGAAGTGAATAACAAAGGGAAGACATTAATTCGCTTACTAAGGCTATAGCAGTTCTACTTTTAGCCACTTGACTTACTAATACTAACTGCCACTTTCGCGGATGAAATTAATTCATGGCGCAGACGTTGCCATTATAGCGTTATTTTGTAAAAGTCAACGCGTTAGTGTTCAAACGTTACGTGGTGATTACTGGTTTCCTAAACGTTAATACTTCTTAGTGTTTCAACAGCCGTTTACAGTTCGATTAAGTTCAAAATTTAACAAATATTTTGTGTTTATACGCACAGGATGAGATATGTTTTATCTTCCATACAGTTCAAATTTGAAAAATTAGTACTTAATTCCATTTTTGGCAAATTTACAATAAATTAGATTTTTAATATACGAGTAAGTGGAAACATTCTATTGCGCTCCATAAAAGCGTTTTTGTTTTCCTCTGAAATTTTTCGATTTGGCCTTATGATCGGCCAAATATCGGCCAATTTGTCCTTATGATCAGCCAAATATCGGCCTTTTCATACGTTTTCAAAACCAAAACATTAGAACGTAATATGAAGACAAGCAACAGAAGTGAAACTTAATAGATGTGCTTAAAAGAGGCAGAACTGAAATTTCATGGGCGTATTTAAAAGGACAATTCTACTTTTTATAGGAGAGGCCGGTCCTAAAGCTATCCGACCTGACTACTGATGGTACCAGTAGTTTGAAAAAAGAAATATTCTTATGGAAAGCGGTAACCATATAAAACATATGTTTTAAGTTCCAAGGTGCCACGTTGTTTAGTATATTTATTTGAGGCATCAAAAGTAAACGATTTCAGTGAACTTGCAAACATGGAAATAATTGGTCACCTCTTTTTAATTCAATATTTCAATTTGAAAAGTCTCAGTCCAAACAATATTAATACCGTGCTAGATTATACTCTAGGAGAGTTTGCGCCTTCATTCACGACTGTAAAATATTGCGTAGCAGAGTTTAAACGAGGCCGTACAAGCTGCCAAGCAGACGCGGTTAAGAAAATCCATAAAAAGGTATGACGTAGTCTCACAAAATAAGTCTAACGGCGTCATATCACTGGATCTTGGTGGCCAATTGACGTCGCACAAAACGTGAAATTCCTCTTTCTGGAAACTTTTCGTGCAATAAACCCAAAATCGGTTATGTTGTGTGGCTGGTGGCACGTAATAATCTTTAATTGCAGACCAAAAGGAAATTCGGTTATCATACGGCCATAACTCTCTCAACTGAACTTCGGATGTAAAATAGTGAAAGTGTCACTAACAAAAGCGATATTTTCGCCAGTGCGTACATTGCGTTGATGCACAGGCCTGACCACATCTGTGATAATACCAGTCTCTTCCAAATTCCTTAAAATCTTTGCCAACTCCTTGCATAGTAGGTCGATTACGACGGCCATAATCACCTCGTTGTTCGATTGTTAAACACTTCAGGTGGTATTTAACAGCTGACAACCTTGCCACATCGGCAGTCTTAAAGCCGCTAATACACAGTCCTTGAGTAAAATCGAATGAATTTATAAAAGTAGAGTAAAACAATTTCTTTCAAAATAAATAAAGTTATTCTCCCGTCCAGGCTAAACTATCACTAACTAATAACTAATAAGAATTGTTCATATTTTTTGTATCGGTAGGCAAAACTTCTCAATTTTTTTGTGAACTTATAGACCCTTAAACTGGCGACGATGTTAGAGGAAGCACAAACAGCTAAGGACGGTGAAGATGGTATTTTGGGGATTACCGAAATAGCTATGCATCCAGCCAGCTGTGTCAATAAAATCAATTTCGCAAATTTTTGAATTCTATTCTATGAGCAATAGTATGTAATAGCTAATTCAGGAACGATCTTGAGCTGAGTTAAGAACCAAAATCATATTATATTAAAGACCGACAGTAAATTTAAAAACAAAAATTTTGTGTTGCTACTTCCCTGAACGGGAACGACCTAAAAAATTATTTGATATAAATGGACCAAGCATTACGACTATCAAGCATTTGCTCCCGCTCTCGCCCTATCGTTGCACTAACTCTCCGCGTTTTACACAATAATAGCGCCATAGTACACACTTATGCGTTGGCTTTCTTTGCATTAGTGTTGGTTATACGTTGGTGAAACTAATTTTCTGCTACTGATTTCAAATTAGAGTAATCTTAATACCAAATTCTATCATTATAAGACTAGCAATGAAACATGTGTGTGTGTGTGTGCCTGCTCGATAATCATGTGTCCTTGTTGGCGGTGGTGGTGGTGGTTGATAGTCGACACCATCGCCCGTGGCATAACTTATTGTATCTGTCAGATTTTGTGTAATTTTATAATGGGGTTTTTCTGTTTCTTTTTCTCTTTGGCTGACCTTTAATGTAATTAGCACAGATAATTTTATATTAAATTTAGATTGATTTTTCTATACTTTCCTGGCGAAATCATTTAAGACGGATAGAAAGTCTCTCATATGCGATGTCTACACAGAACGTAACCTTAAAGTAAGCTATGCTTAAGATACAAAATACAGTTTTTCATTAAAAACTGCTGTCCTGGGGACGCTGGACAATCCTCCATTTAATGTAGTGACACATATTGCTTTCAGCGGTATTCGTTGTTAACAAATCCAAAGAAACTTACCTGAAAGTAAAGAAAAAGAAACCGAAAAATTAATTTATATAATCAAAATTTGGACGTAGAAAAATTGGTATCTTTTTAAATGTTGACATTTGGAATATTATTAAAATTATGTTAAATTGTAACAATATTTTAAATATTTTTTACATTACAAATTTTACATTATATATTTTGCATATCTTGAATATAATTTGTAATATCTTGTGTATAGTCTATATGTTTTGAATAATTGGTATATTTTAAGTAATATAATATTGATGATGCACCAAGACTTTGCCAAGAATGTACATTGTGAACATATACGTAGATAAGGATTTGTTATAATTGAGTTATTTTTGCATTATACTTCTCAATAGATTTGTGCCTTAAAGTTACGGCTCTGTTCGAGAAAGCGCCAACATCTAAAATTAAATTTTGCCGAACGCCAAATAGCTACCCATCCAGCCAATTGTCAAAATAATTAGTTTCCGAATACAAATTCAATTGTCAGTTATAAATAATTGCCAATAAAAACATTGATCTTGAAACGGAATAATCAACCAAAATTATACTACACTAAATGGTCTACGATAGATTCACAAACTAACACCTTTTTAATAATTTGAATATTTTTGATTCAAATTTCCTATTTTCCACATCCACCTTAAAACGTTTTAGCCCAGGCCTAACTTCAACAGACTCAAAACTGTCATGTAACTTTTTCTAGGGTGTAATACTATTTTTAAATCACCCTACCGTGGCCCGATGTGACGTATATTTCATAAGCTAACTGAATGCATTTAGCGGAAAATGCTCTTTACTCAACACAATATTTGAAATTTGCGAAATATTTTCAATTTTTCCAATATTTTAAACCTTTAAACATTTTAAAAGCTACGAATATTTTAGATACTTTGAAACATTCAGATCATTTGAAACATTTAGATTTTTTAAATGTTTGATCTATTTCGAATATACTGAATAACCTGAATATTAAGATTTTTTTTTTTTAATTTTGAATATTCTAAATATTTTGAGTAATTTTATTATTTTGAATATTTCAAATGCTTTGAAGTTTTTAGATATTTAATGTATATTTTACATATTTTGAATATATTGAAAGTTGGGGCATATTTACTTTAAATATTTGTATATTTTTAAAATTTGAATGAATATTTGAATTACGGCGAATATTATAAATATTATGCATTTTATGAATATTATATACATACAGTGGCGACCACATGTGGATACATAATTGTCAAATACAACTTAAAACGCTGTAAAATCCATAAAAATTAACCGAATGCTACCAATTTTTTTTCTTATTTATGATTTTTATTTGTATAAAAACAAAAAACAAAACAAATTTCTTCAGTATAAAAGCATAAGTTCTAATATTAACGCAACATAATAAAAAAGTCAATGTATCCACTTTTGCACGTTTTAAAAATATCATCTTTGGGTAAGGTTGTTTAGCATTTGGTCCAGAGTCTAGGGTATGTTTTTCTACTCTGGTAACACTGAAAAGTGAAAGAAAGCAAGTGGATTATTTACCGTTATTTGAGCTGTGTATTATTTGAGTTGTGCGATCAAAAAATAAATAATTTTTTCCAAAGTCACGCAGTCACGCAGTCACGCAGTTGTTGATTTTTTGCCGAAAAAAAACAGATCGTGAAAAATTTGAAAAATATCGGTTGCAACGGAAAATCAAATTGTCGAAATGACAAAAAATAATGAGTCAGCCCGGCAAATTGAACATTAGGAAGGACAAGCACAAGAACATTAGGAATTTGCCACCGGACAGTGCTTCAAGTGCGAAAGAGACGAAATCTTAATTCGCTAGATGTAAAAAAATCGCGTCCCAGCTTACTCACGGAGAGAGATGCTCGAGCCATGGAACGTTTGTTGACTAATAAACAGGCGAAAATACCAAAGAAGGCAGCAGCCGCCATGAACAAACCTGTAAATGAGTGGACCTGCACTATCCGATAAAAATGTGAAGGTTCGTCTTAAGTTTAGCAAGGAGCACAAAATTGGAGCGTGGATGACTGAAAGAGAGTAATATGGTCAGATGAGACAAAAATTAATCGATATCAGTCGCATGGTAAAGAGTACTACTGGCACCGTCCATATGAGACTTTGAAAAAACACCAGATCAAAGAAACCATACAGCATGGAGGGGGTAGCTTGATGATTTGGGTCTCATTCACATGGTGGCACCTCGGACCATTAATAAAAATCGACGGTATAATGAGAAAAGAACATTATCTACGTATTTTAGAGACAAATTCACCAGATTTTGTAGACCACAGTGTCTATCCGGAGGAGGAAGTTATATTTCAACAGGATGGAGACCCGAAATATACGGCTAAGATAGTCAAAGATTGTCTTTCAAAGCAAAAGTAAAGAAAAGGCTGGCCCTATACGGACCAGTATTCCGAAGCGCCATATAGAAAACTTGGTTGAAAGTATGCCAAATAGAGTAAGAAGCGTCATAAAATCCAAGGGACTCTGGACCAAATACTAAAAAATCGTACCCAAAGAAGATATTTTTAAAACGTGCAAAAGTGGATACATTGACTGTTTTATTATGTTGCGTAAATATAATATATATATATATATATATATATATATATATATTTATACCCGTATATACATGAATAATGTAAATTCTATGAACATAATAAATTATGAGTATAATCAATATTTTGAATATTATAAATATTATGAATATTATAAATATTAAGAATATTATAAATATTATGAATATCATGAATATTATGAAGGTTACGAATGTTATGAATGTTATAAATATTACAAATATTATATGAATATTATATGAATATGAATATTTTGAATATTATGAATATTATGGATATTATGAATATTATAATATTATGGATAATATTCATTATATTATAAATATTATGAATATTTTTAATATGTGAATATTATAAATATTATGAATATCATGAATATTATGAAGGTTAGGAATGTTATAAGTATTATAAATATTACGAATATTATGATAATATGAATTTTATGAATATTATAAATATTGTGGATATAATGAATATTACAAATACTATGAATATTTTGAATATCATGAATATTATAATTATGAATATTATATGTATAAATACTACGAATGTTATGAATATTTTGAATATTATGGATAATATGAATATTATGAATATTATAAATATTATGAATATTTTGAATATTATAAATATTATGAACATCATGAATATCATAAATTTTGCGAATATTACAAATATGAATATTATGAATATTTTGAATATTATGAATAACACGAATATTATGAATATTATATTATATTACTATGCAGAATATTATGCATGAAGTTAGGAATATTATTAATATTAAGAATATTGTGAATATTATGAATGTTATGAATATTATGGATATTATGAATATTATGAATGTTATGAATATTAGGAATATTATAAATATTATGAATATTCTTTAATTTTTTTGAATATTTATGAAATTTTGAAAGAGTCGAGAGTTTCAGATATTTGCATGCAGATGTCAAATTTTTTACAATCTAAGTTTGCTGATGAAGATCAGTGGCTGGGTCCGAAATAGCTGTGCAGACAGCCTCGCATTATAGGAATAAAATTTTGCTAAAACTTATTGTTTTGCATCAAGCCTTGCAAACAGCTTAATTGATCTTGAGCTTGAATAATCATAAATACGAAGGTGTAACACAAAGAGAGAACTAAACACAAACGGTTGCATTAGATAATTTTTGTACATTTAGAAATTTTTTGATTTTTTTTCTTCTAAAATTACATTTTATCAGTATTTACCTAAAGATAATCTTAGAAAATTCGGATTATTGGTAAATTCTGAAGCTTAAGCAGTTTAGATCATAAAATAAATAGAAGATAAGTCGGAACAAGGGTGTGCCATATATGGATATTTATTGTTCCCCTTCATGTCCTGCATTTATTCCACTCGAACCCTTTTCATACTCAAAACTCATAGATTTGAAAATCGATAAAAATTTCATTAAATTAAGTATGGAGAAGCCAAGTTGTTGTCTGTAGACCTTTTCTTGTTATATCCTAAATTAAATTCCTTTTGGCAATTTTATATTCCCAAACACATGGCCTGAGTTGGCGAATGTTTTTTGTCAATTTTACTCGCCCTGACCGTGTTGTACACAAAACAATTTTACGACTTTTGGGAGAAAAAAAAAACAATTCGAGCACAACTAAAAAAATAAGGGGGAAAACACCACTTAAACAAACAACTTGTACAAGCAAATCCGAAAATAAGACGAATAAGTATATCCTTTAGTTTTCCTAACTTACGAAACAAATGATGACGAGGTTTTGTAGCCAGACTGGCGGTGGGTTAATCTTTATCGGCAACTGTAAGTCAATATCAGTAATGCCCCATCCTTTAATACTTGATTGGAAGCAACAAAAAGGATCAGGTTTCATTAGTTTTCATGCAGAAAAAGTTTTTCGGTATATTTTGTTTTCCTTTTTTTTACTTAGGTTTTTGAAATTGTACGGGTTTAAAGGATGCAACAACTTGGCTTATTTAACACTTTTTTGCTAGTTTGGCGCTACATCAACATTTCTCTGCTTTTTGTTTTCTCGTGCAACTGCAACATCAGCCAGCAGGAGCAACAATTAAGTGTTGATGTTTAGCAATCTTTTTGCTGCCACAGCTGCAACTTTATTAAGTAAACTTTAATGGTTTATAGAGGAAAAAAAATGAAAAACTTTTATTATCGCTTTTAGTTTACACTCTTGTAGCAGCATGCAATTTGTTTTCCGCTTCCCGTTTTGCAGTTTCGTGCAATCTCGACAATCTGTGTTTCGCTTTTTTGCTCTCCTTCGAGATTGTTGCAACAATTGGTTGAACTATTAAAACGGAAAATTCCATAAGATTTTTTCTTTTCTCCTCCCAAAACAATTAGTTATTTTTTGCGCGAAACAACAAATCATTGAGTTTGTTTGATTTCTTTAGAGCTCAAGCGAAACCTTAGAGGTTTGAGAGATTATAAAGAATAGAAAATTTAAAAATGATGGAATGATGAGACGGAAGCAAAGGAGAATAAATATTTGATTTATTTAACAAATTTAACACCAAACTCTATAAACCAATTAATTGTAGGTCTTCTGAAATATAATCCGCTAATTGTTATACAAAATTCAACTCAATTCCAGACTTATTGAACATGACAAACCTAAAGTTGTATTCGATTATATTATTGCATAACAAATAAGGCACAAAAACGTTAGGAAAAAATTTTCTTTATTTTTCATCATAGTCCCCTTTTAGCTGGATACTTTCTCCAGCGATATTCAACAGCTTCTATACCCTGTTTATACTGTCAAACTCCTTAAACCTCTACGTTGTTGACAAATCTTTTACAACCGAACAATTTGTTCAAGTTTGCAAATAGAAAATGGTCCGAGGAAGGTAAATTTGGCGAATAAGGTGCGTGATGAAGCAATTCGAACATTAACTCATTTGTGGATGTGTGAACTGAAGTATTGTCTTGATGAAGGAACACTTTTTTTCGCCAAATGCGGCCCTTTTCCATCATTTCATCACCTAAACGCTGCAATAAATTAGCATAATATTCACCTTTTTGAAGATAATCAATAAAATTAATCGTATGCACATCCCAAAAAACAGACGCCATGACCTCGTCTGCAGATGGAACCGTCTTCGCCTTCTTTGGACACGATTCTCTCATCCTAGTCCACTACGTTGGCTGTTTCTTTGTCTCAGGTGTGAAATGCTGGACCCATGTCTTATCCATGGTTATAAATCGACTCAAAAAATCCGTTTTATTGCGGTGAGACATAGCCAAACATTCTACTGAAACATCTTCTCGACGCTGTTTTTGCTCTATTGCCAGCAAGCGCGGCACCTATCTTTCTAATCTTCAAATCCTCGGCACTTTTTGAAATACCTATCATTTCAGTTAGCTCACGCAACTCCAGTCGACGATCATCCAATACCATTTCGTGGATTTTCTTAACCGTATCTGGCGTGCACACCTCAATTGGTCGACCACTACGGTGTTTGTCTTGGCAGCTCGTACGACCTCGTTCAAACTCTGATACCCAATGTTTCACAGTCGTAGACGAAAGAGCAGACTCCCCACAGAGCAAAATCTAGCTCGGCTTTCAAAAGGAAATATTGAATTACACAGCGGGGACCAACTTTTTCCATTTTTACAAATTTACTGAGATTTTTGAGACTTTTGAAGGTTTACTTTTGATAAAAACACTAAACAAAATAAAAACTTAAAACATATGTTTGTAAAGTTTCAAATTTTAACTAAAATATTTTTGTTTTTTCAAACTACTGGCACCATCTATACCGCTAGTTTTACGATTGTCCTTGTAATATACCCACGCCGTATATTCCTTCCAAAACTGATGCCAAAAAATAATATTCCATATAAGGTACATATGGGTTCAGTAATCGGCATTCCGCTTTGCATAATGCGATTTGGTTACGTTGGATGACTTTGGAAAGATAAGATTTTGTACTCAAATAAAAAACTACTCCGACAGTTCCTTGATTGTTTAACATATAAATGGACACCGGCAAAGAGAAAATGCGCAATACTTTATACTTCTTTTTATTCAACAAATACAAAAAAGTAGGCCAGATGGCTGAAAATGTGAATATGGTTTATGTTGTTGGCATTATAATAGCCAATCGCTCGCAATTTTGATTTCGTTGATTTCGTTCCGGTAATTTTTATATCAAAGATGTACCACGCTCTGGAAAGCGAATTGTCGAATATGTCGACAATTAGCTACAGAGTGATTTTTTAAGATTTAAGTTTTTCACCTTGGCAGCACTGGCTGGTAATGGCGTCCAAACGTCATCTGCCAAAGTGAAAAGTGTACACTGTACTCTGCCATTTCATCATGGAAAGACTAACAAACGAGCAACGATTGCAAATCGTTGAAATTTATTATCAAAATTCGTGCTCTGTGATAAATGAGCATCGTTTGAACGACCATTTTATGGTCGTCATTCTCGACCTGCTGAATCTACCATTCGTGCTGTTATCCCTAAATTTCGCATCGAATTTACTTTGTTGGACATAAAACCATCGTTTCGCATGCGTAGACTGCGTACCGAAGAAAATATTGCAGCCGTAGCGACCAGTGTTAATGACGATCGTGAAATGTCAATTCGTCGTCGTTCTCAGCGAATGGGCAAGTCTTACTCAACCACAAGGATATTTTTTTTTTGCTCCAATTGGCTAAGTTGAACTTGGTTGACATATGGTTTCGTCAGGGCGGTGCAACATGCCACACTGCTCGTGAAACAATGGATGAGGGATGAATTTGGCGAGCGGCTTATCTCTCGATTTGGCTGAGTTGGTCCCCAAGATCTTGCGATTTAACGCCTCTTGATTATTTCTTATGTCAAGTCATTAGCCTATGTGGACAAGCCGAACACTATTGAAGCCTTACAGGATAGCATAACACGTGTTATTTGTGGAATACAGGCCGAAATCCTCGAAAGTGATGAAAAATTTGACCTTCCGAATGGACATTTTGAGATGTGCATGAAGATAGATTCGGAATCTACTTAGCAAAGCCAAAAACCAGCTGTATTTGTCGACCTCTGTTATTGAGTTAGCAGAGATCTGCTAACGCATTAATTTTGGGGATTATAAATAAAAGTAATATCTTTTATGAAGTGGGGTAATATATTTTAATTAAAACGCCAATAATGGCAGAAAATACTTCAGACTGTAAGCATTAACCTTCTCTGTGTAAAACAAGTGTGAAACAACGAAGTTATAATGAGTTATGTATCGATATATTTGCTTACTGTAACTGACTGCTAGCACCTGCGTCAATCCAACATATACCACTGGTTAGATCTCAGCACATAGCTTCTGAAACCGTGGTCCACATATTTCAGAAGAATTTCAGAACTTGAGATTCTTCCATTTTATTTTCCCCCCAGTAAATAATATTTTAGCCCACTGTGCAAAAATTCAAACTTTTTTCATTGGATAGATCTCAGCACAAAGCTTCTGACACAGTGGCTCATATATTTACGAAGAATTTCAGAACTTGAGATTCTTTGATTTTATTTTGCCCCTAGTAAAAAGTATTTTGACCCACTGTGCACAAATTCCAAATTTCAGAACTTGAGATTCTTCGATTTTGTGTTCCCCCCTAGTAAAAATATTTTGGCCCACTGTGCAAAAATTCAAACGCCAGATATAATGCAAATTTGAGTGTTATATTCGATTTTTAAAAAAATTACGTTAAAAATCACCCTTTATAGTGAAAAACTTATTTTATATTATAACGAATAAGGCCCGATTTGTCTAAATTTGCACCGCTACAAAATCGTTTATATTTTGCAAAAGACACATTGACAGATCTGATAACAGAAAAGTAAAGCCAACTTCCACCGCACAAAAGTCGACTGCTCGATTTTTTCGCAGTACAAAAGTCGATTTAAAATTTTCTACATTTTCTTACAAAAAAATCGATTAGTCAAAACTCCATTTATACAGTTATAAGGAATTTAAATTTAAATTTCAGCAAGGGTGCAAACTGTGTACCCTATGAAGATTTTGAACTTTTCCTCAAATATGTCATAGAATTATAAGTGTCGATTGCATCGCATTGTCAATGTAGCTATAAGGCTTTTTTTAAAGTGATATAAGTTCACTGATGAAAAACAAATATATTTATGATAATGTTTACATTTATATTTTATTAAAATTACCATTGAATCCTTTTTTTCCAACGGCTCTATTATGCAACTTTTAGGAAGAATGGTTTGTTTACGATACGTCTCTAAGCCTGCATTTGCTTGAACTTATTATTCGCTAATTCTTATTTCTCAAATTTTTGTTCTGATTCACTTTAAAGCAGCACATCTGATACATTAAATCTAAAACCCTTCAACGTAAAAAGTTCTGAGCAGTCTTTTCAAGTTGTGTTTATGAGAAGTTTTATTAATATCAATGCACTATTCTAATTTACTACACAAATTTGTTTCGTTTCCTTACCTAATTCCTATCTAAATCAATATCTCTCCATCCTCCATTATCACAAAAAAAAAGTGTTTAACTTACTGTAGTAAATTGCATCATGAAAAAAATAGACAAATCCTGACATATAGCTAAGTTTCTATTATATGACTAACATTTTAAGGATTTCAAAGAATTCTTTTTCAAAACATGAACAACCACCGCTAACAAGACAGCGACAGGCCATGAACGAAACAAAAGCACCAGACCAACGCTTTGTAAGCCATAGGATAACACAACCACAACAGTGAATGGGTGCATTCACATTCAAAATCCAGCTGGGCTGAAGAGATTTTCTCATGAAATTCACCAGGATATGTTACATCCTTCACAGGTCCCAATAGGGAAACCAGATGGTGGGTAAGAAATGTTGATGTCTTTTCGCTAAGAAGACTACCAGTCAATATTTTAGAAATTTTGCTGAAATACACAGAATTTCATTTTGATTTTATAATATATACGAATATGCCACCACATTGCTCTCACCAATAGAAAAATGTTTTGCCTGGAGAATTTTCAAAATGCCACAGTATACATAAACGTTTTATTATAGCCCTGACACTTAAGTTTCTTCTCTCGTTTTTTTTTTTTTTTTCTTTTTTCTTTTTATTTTTTATCATTTGCTCATTTTAAGCATTTCATTCAAACCGAAATGTATCTGCAAATGAAATGTGGCAAAGAAACGTTTCAGATCTGATATTGACATAATGGGAATAAATTCCCTTCAAACACACATAACGTGAAATACTACAAGTTTCGTTTGACGACATCCTTGCCGCCGTTGTCACCGCCACCGCCCCGCCGTCATCACATTTGACGTCTGAACGGCAAAAGCAATTCCTTAAATTGACATAACCAGACGGGAAAGATACTAAAGAAAATAAGTTAGTGAGCTGAATAAGCGTTTGAAAGGAAAACACTTTTAGCCACTCGTGGCTTATAGATAAAATACACTCAAAGAAAATGGATTAGAATTAGAGCACCGCTTAAACAATACATATATATATATATAGTACAGCCAATTTATTGGCGCTATATGTTGTGGGGATTGCTCGCATTAGAGTCTTTTGTAACATTCCTGCCCATAGATTAGATATGAGAGAGCTTCCTATATTCATATTCTGTTTTTTTTTTCTATATGTAGAATCACTAAAGGGGCTTGCAATTGGACGATGATTCCGAATTTAACATTTTGAGAATCATTTACCTGACTTGTCGATTACTCGACTGTCGAAGTATTCGTCAGACACATCGATATGGCCACCACTCAAAGAATGATAAGTGGCTGCATCAGGGATTAAACCCACGATCATCCGAATGATAGTCGCGTGAACTAACCATCGCCTCTTTACTGATCAACTTATTGTTGGTAAACGGTCAGTCATACAACGATTCCAAATTTCATAGTTTACTTTATTTTACTGTACTTTACTTTACTTGTCGATTACCCGACAACTTGAAGTGTTGGTCAGACACTTTGAGGTGACCGACGCTTAAAGAAAGATAAGTATCTGTATCAGAGGTTGAACCCACGATCATGCGATCATATACTAACCATCATGCCACAGTCACAGTAAGATAGACCGAAGACTTAGTGTCGGCCAAAGTGATTTCATAAAGTCAAACATGCAAAACCAGTCCAAAGTTATAATTGCGACCAAATTAGTAATTTCCTTGTTTATCAGAATTTAAAATAAACAAGGACAAAACTAAGTCATTTGTCCTGTATCAGGGGTTGAACCCATGATCATGCGATCATGTACTAACCATTACGCCACAGTCGGCCACAGTAAGATCGAACGAAGACTTAATGTCGGCCAATGTGATTTCATAAAGAGTCGACGATACAAAACCAGTCCAAAGTTATAGTTGAGACCAAATTAGACCAAATCTTGTTCATCAGAATTTAAGAAAAACGGGGACAAAACTAAGTGTGGTTTGTTCTGTATCAGGGGTTGAACCCACGATCATGCAATCATGTACTAACTATAGCGCCACAGTCGGCCACAGTAAGATCGAACGAAGACTTAGTATCGGTCAAAGTGATTTCATAAAGAGTCAGAGATGCAAATCCAGTCAAAAGTTATAGTTGCGACCAAATTAGTAAACTCCTTGTTCTTCAGAATTTAAAATAAACGGAGACAAAACAAAGTCATTTGTCCCCCTTTATCTCAAATTCTACATTTTCCTAGGAGGAGGCTAAATTATGATGAAGTCTAAATCTTCAGCACATGCAAGCGATGTGTGGCTTTTATTAAAGGTGATGTCAATTCCGTTTCCTGTAACTTTCCTCCGACTGCTTCCTGAAACTTCCGCCATAAGTATATTGAAGGGATCGCAGGATAAAGTATCATCCCGTCTAAAGCTTTGTCTATTATAAGAGGGAGCAGAAAGTATTTTATATCTTCAATGACAATATAGTGTCAGCTAGTGTTACGACAGAAAGGCATTTCAGTTTTGCAGTTTTGTCAAACTCAGTCACAGGTTCAAATGATTTTTCCTTTATAGGTCTATCGAAAGCATTTTAAAGCTGACGATTTGTAATAAAGGATTTACGTCTGCCATAATCTAAGTTTTTAGTATGTTCGCACTGTGTACCAGGAATATAAGGAACAGATACGTCATGTCTATGTAATAAAATATGTTAAAATAGGCTGTAACTATTACGGAGATATACTGTAAGTACATTTTCCGGGGATACAAAATATCGATCAAAGCAAAACGACACAATTGTTTTTAAATCTCCCAAAAAAATTTAATACAAACTTGGTCAAAATTTCAATGAAATGTCACCCATAATTGTGGGTCACTTTTTTTTCCATAAAAATCGTGTCGAATTTCTAGCCAGTTTTGCAAGATGAAAAATTACATTAAAGTATGAATTTTAAGCAACTGATTTGCTGTGCTAAAAATACCGAAAAAAACAGATAAAATTCTAAATGCTAACAATTTGTCGAATAATTCCGAAAGGGACGTGAACTAAAGAATCTGATATCCAAAAGGATGACGACGTTGATACATTAAAAAGATCTGATGAATGACATAAATTAATTGTCTGCAAGGATTTGTCAGCCAATATGAGAATTTTGCTACCAATGAAATTTTGCACAGGATGTATTTGGAATATGCAAGCACTGACAATAATTGTTATACCAACCGATGCCTATATTGGCGTCCAAAAGCGACTGATTCGAAGCAGGTCTTTGTTTAAAAAGTTTCATATTAAAGCGCATTTTTTTATCTCTAAAATACGAGGCGTGATCAAAAAATAACCGTTATTTTTAATTTTTTCAAAAAGTATTTATTCATCAATAACTATCTTGCCCTCTTCAAAGTAATCCCCCTCAGATACTCGTATAATACACTTATGCCAGCGTTTTTTCCAATCCTCGAAACACTTCTGAAACGCCTTTTTTGGTATCGCCAACAGCTCTTGTTTCGATTTTTCTTTTATCTCCTCAATCGTAGCAAAACGCTTTCATTTCATCGGTGTCTTCAGTTTTGGGAAGAAGAAAAAGTCAGCGGGAGCCAAGTCCGGTGAATACGGTGGTTGAGGCATGATTGCGGATTTGTTTTTGGCCAAAAACTCACGCACAAGCATCAATGTGTGAGCTGGTGCGTTATCATGGTGCAAAATCCATGATTGGTTTTTCAACAATTCTGTGCGTTTCTGACGAATTGATTCGCGCAAACGGCGCATAACTTCAAGGTAGTATTCCTTATTGACCGTACGATCTTGTGGCAAGAATTCATGATGCACCACGTCATTGCAATCGAAGAAAACAGTGAGCAAAACTTTCACATTTGACCGAACTTGATATGCTTTTTTCGGTCTTAGCTCTTTTGGACGCTTTCATCGGGATGATTGGGCTTTAGTTTCAATAACATATCCATACACCCATGATTCGTCACCATTTATGACCTTTTTGAGGAAATCTGCACCGTCGTTGACGACGTTAAGCAGTTCCTAAGCGTCGCCTGGATGTTGTTTTTGCGCAAAATTTAGCAATTTTGGAACAATCTTCGCTGCCGCACGTTTTGTGCCTAAAACATCCGTAAAAATTGCTTGGCACGAGCCGAACGATATGCCAACATCATCAGCAACCTCTCTAATAGCGATTCGACGATTATCCAAAATCATTTTCTTCACTGCTTCAATGTTTTCATCGGTTGTTGACGTGCTCGGGAGACCAGGACGAGCATCGTCTTTGACATCTTCTCGGCCTTCCTTAAACCGGTTATACCACAATTGAACTTGTGTTCTGCTCATAGTAGACCAAACGCCACAGTCAACATTTCAAATGTCCTTGCACATTTAATTTCATTTTTTACACAAAACTTAATACAGTTTCTTTGATCCATTTTTTCGAATAGTAAAAAATCGAAGAGCACACCAAAACACAACTAACCTTTTTATCTGTCAAAAACAAACTGGCAATCCAAAATGGCTGATATTGTCAACATATATGACAGACATGTGTACCAACATAATAGAAAAAAAAAATGCGAAAATCGAACATACGTAACTCACGAAATTTGAAAAAACCCGTTTTTTTAACACATCTCGTATAGCATCTGGTTCAGCTCGCTTTTCTTGCGCCGAAAGAAGACTTTGCTCGTATACGTTTGAAGTTAATCGTTTTATTCACCGCGGAACTAAGGTAGACAGTATCATCAACTACTCCGGACGCATAGTTGCTATTTTATGTCATAGTTATGTGCAAATAGCATCCGATTTATATTAACAGTGGTAACAGCCATATTTACTGCTGATTTTCCTACTAATTTCATAACGCTGAAGAGATTGTATGATTGGCTTGTACTTTGTCTAAGGTTTCTTTCATTGCCGAATAATCCCAGCTTCTCAAATAACTTTGAAATGAACATCGTCACTTTACAAAAAAAAACAACTATTAACTATGCAGGGCTACTAAGTTGATACATAACTACAGATAGTTTCCTTCTATTGAGCTCTCAAAGACCACTTAATGATCAACCAAGACGTGGTGGACGTTATTCTGTCCCCCCAACTAAATTAATTAGTTAATGACGTTATTCACTTCAATTCATGTAGAGACAATTCCACACTACTCACTTTTTATCTCGAGTGTTCAATCCATACATCTCTCGCGTAGAATTTCACTGGTGCATCCCAAACATTTAGACGCATCATAAAGCTTATTGAATGTGTTGACGTTGGAAATATTTGCAGCTTACAAAAGTCTGAAGTTTCTGCAGCCATGAATAGGGCCGGAGAAGACTGACGATTACTATCACTACTTTAGACGTCTCGGTTGTCATCATAATCATCAACTTCTCAACTTTACAAGAACTTTTTTGCAATTCCATAATAACATTTACGCTGTGGTGAAAAAAAATTCATTTACTTTTACAAAATAAGTTTCAGTTCCTTTGATATGAAACGATACATAAACATTGTTTTGTATAAAACGTTATTTATATGATTAGATCCTGGAAGGATATCAGCAATATCTAACTTGCACATATGATTTTGAATTAATGTAATAAATTTCAAAGAATATTTAACTGAAGTAATGTTAAAAAGAGTGTTTCATGAAGCATAAGAAAAAGAAAAAATGTTGCATATTTTCAGTAGCATGCAAATGTTGCATAATTTTAGGTAATAACCATTCATAACTAAATCCAGAAACATGAACTCGGTACGATTATATGACCCACTTATATCACACTTTCATTCGTAGAAATTAAAGTCAATGTTCCACGTATTTCTGTCTCAGGAAAAAGATTATTGACTAAAAAGTAGTTAGTAAAATGGCTTACATGCTAAGGCAAAGTGTTGTAAAACAACTTTGCAAATTTAAAAATCACGGTGATGTTTTAATGAATAAATTTCTCAAACTAGGAAAACTTTAGATTGGGATTATCTTTGGATGTATCTTCCGTGTTTTCCATGGAAGCACTCATCTCCACAGTAACAGGTGGAAAATTCGAGTTTAATTAATTAGAAATGATTGATCGCTTGACGTTCTGATTATACAAAAATCTGAAATATAGATTTTCTTATGAACAATGAACATATAACTTCAAATTCTCAAATTGGATGCGTTTTTAATTTTCCGATAAACATTAAACACATAATTTGAAATAGTTTACTATAAAAGTTTTTAAATTTAATTTTCTTTATGTATTTCAAACGAAAAAGAACCGCTGACAAAGATACTAAACAACCAGGTCTACCGGTTATAACAAAAATGTAACTTAAAATAACAGTCAAAAATCCGGTCAGAAATGAAACAAATTTCGAGTTTACTCTTGCAAAATGCGAGATTTAAGATTCAAAATGCTAAGAAAGGAACGTTTTAACAGGCAACATCGTAAAACCATCCCACAGACATATTTTCCCTCCACAATCAAAAAAACAGATTGTAGAGAAAGGAATTTTGCTTCGGCTGAGTTAAATTCATCGATTCGCAACTGGTCACAAGAACTATGTCCTTGTAGATCCCTCTGAAGGAGTTTAAGGCCAAGAATATTTTTAGTACAAGACACTAAAGCCGAAAGTCGGTACTTTTGGTGGTTATGTTCGTGAACATCTGCTTCAAAATATCAAAATGCGTAGTCTTCAGTCTCTCTTTTCATCTTGCTGATATATGATTTATATTTGCAAAAAAAGACCTCAAAATATTTCTCAAAAGGGAGTGTATATATATGTATACTTATGCGCTTTTTCCGTCAATTAAATTCAAATAATTATTTAGCAATTTTGAAAGAGAAAATGCGTTAAAAAAGGTCTCCAATGAGCATCTCCGCCTTGCGCATTTTGTTATTGAATAGAACGCTCTTGAGTGATGTACAATAGTTTTCAATCTGAAATTACTAATTTAATTTTTGATAATGTAAATTTGTTAACCTTTGCTAGAAAAAGCAAACAATTCAAAGTTTCTTTGAAATTCCCTTTCAAGTCAATATTTTAAATAAAAAACGCTGATGTGAAATATTTGTCAGCTTATTGATAAAATTCTGTAATTTGCAGAAAAATGCACCTTAATTCGTTATGCCCTGCTGTTCAAAAAGATTGCATACTTGTTATCAAAAGATTAAATTAACTAAAAGCTTTGCATATTTGTAGGAGTTATCAATAAGTGCATCTTGTCCTACAGAACGTTACCATTCCCTGGTAGTTTTTCATTTAATTTTTTTTCAACTCCAAATGCATTTGACTAAAGTTGCTGAACCCATTACATGACCTGACATTTTCTTACACTATTGCGGATTGTTGCGATAGCAATGGTAAATGCCAAAAAGTATGCAAAAGTTTTGTGCAAAAGGCATTTACATCGAACGCGCAACACGATAAAACACAAAATGTCAATCAGTGTAGCGGAAAATCGTTCATTAAATGTAAAGTCAACAAGAAAACTTCCATCTGGTAGTATGGTGAGAAAAAAAAACAGCACAAAAGGCGTGCTAAGAAAGGACTAGAGAATGCCATTGTTACCAATGTATGAATACAACAATGCACCAAGTATGACTACAAAGCAAAAAAAAAAAACTTTGCAAAACTACTGAAAAGATTTTGGAATTTTGAATGCTTTACATTTCTGCTCACGCTTTTAGAAATTGGAAAAAAGTGTAAATTTGAAAGAAAATTGTCGTTACGATTTTTTCTTTTTTTTTTCTTGTTTCCTTTTTACTGTTTTTGGTTTAACTCAATTCGATAATATAAAAGAAATGACACCCAAAACGAATAAACACGCTTAGGTAAGCAAATATCTTCCGTTCTCGGTAAATTTTCATTGAAAACAAAAAATGAAATGATAATATTCGTTATTTCGCCCAAAAGACATAGAAATTTACATATTTTCGTCATCGAAAGAAGCTTGATGAGAAATGCAATATAAAATCAATGGAGTGGAGCGGAGAATGTCACAAAAGTGCCAAAATGTAATCACAAAGAGGAATTTGGATAAATGATAAGATTCGAATGTTTGATTTTAAATAAACCCTAAAAATTGAAGTGGTAGCATAAAAAAATGAAATTTACTCAATGATATGCCAAAGCACCTAAAACTATGCAATATATATTTATAAGTATTTTATCCATTTAAAGTATGCAACTCTTAAATGTTACCTCTTAAAACATTGTTTGGTAAAATGCTCACATATAAGGGAGTTGAGAGCTTTAAACGAGTAACAATTAAGGCAAAAACCTTTACGTTAATAAAATAAAAAACATTTAAGTCTTGTTAATATAATTGTTGTAATAGTAATTATGTTCACAAGACTCTCACAAGGGTGTAAAAGGAAATAAAGTACAACACATTTGTGAATTCAATACGTTAAACAGCTCGACAAAGTATCCTCTTTGGAGTTTTACCAAAATTTCAAAGTTATCTTTGTTAGATCACAAGTTGCAGAGGTTAAATATTCCCTTCTCAAAGTTAGCCTTGCGAAATCCAAAAATACGAAATTGATTACCCTACTTTTGATTTTCTTGTTGATGAGTATTCCCGAACACCTTCGGTGAACAAACCTTGTTGGAAGAAATAGGTTTACAAGTAACATAAACAGTTCAAAAAAGACTGAGACGAGCAGATGAGTTAAAGACGAAGAACACCACGAACGACCATCAATCTGTACAGATGGTGCAGACTGCTATGTCCACCTACAACGTATAGGCAAAGGTACGAGTGGTTACAGAGATATGTGACATTTATTACATGGTCTTTTCTTGGACCACCTACTGGTACTTTTATTTCAATGATTGTAAAATAAAACCTTTTTTCTAGCCCAACGAACAGACAATTTTTGTGTCTACCCTTCCAAAATGTTGATTTTGGGGGAAAAAATATTTTTTTTTATTTGCGGCAATAATTTTTCACTTCGGTTTTCTTCTATGTTGCTCAAAAATTCTTCTTTTCGATTTTTCTTTGCTTTCGAGGATTATATTCTAAACAACTACAAAAATAAGGAAAAAAACTTCCAAATTCTCTTTTGTTTAAACTTAGCTTAAGTTTAGTTTTTCTCACATTTTAAAAATAATGTCCTAAACTTTCAGAAAGATTATTAAAATTTCAAATTTTCTTTAAATATATTTATATAATTTGTATAATTTTCTTGCTCCATCAAACGTTGACAAATGTTTGTCCGTTGTAATTAGACTTTATAATACTCAGACTTATATTTGTTTTTATTGAATATTGAAAATGAATAACAAAAAAAAATGATTTAACAATTTGATTGAATAAATTTTTGCGATTTATTTTTACAAAACTACACAAGTGATATTTATATGATTTTCTGCTCCATCAAACGTTGACAAATCTTTGTCCGCTGTAATTTGACTTTATAATAACGACTTATTCTTATATTATTTGTTTTTATTGAAAATTTTCTCTTCTAAATAGCAAAAAAAAAAAAAATTATTTAACAATTTTTCCACTTTATCCACACTATCAAAATCTGTTTATACATTCAACAATTTTCGTCTAAAACCTTTTTATTCGACACTCTATGGCAGCGCCGAACAACTCTGTGATTTCATGCCACCGGCTTAAGAACAGGTATAGACACTCGCGTGTTACCAAATTCACGCTACTGTAGCAACCAAACAGCTAAGGACAGCG